>RJWH01003594.1:0-144941 GCA_004363575.1 Solenodon paradoxus
TCTCTCTCTCTCTCTCTCTCTCTCTCTTCCCCGCCCCCCCCTCCCCATTTTGCTTGATGAAGAAGGTGAGATTTTCCTCAGAGAGGTTGTGTAACTTGCCAGCATGTTAGTAATGGACCCGGCTTCTATCCAAGGCTGCGCCCCTGTGGATGTGGGAAGGATGAGGAAAGACTTACTAGACAATTCATGAATTCTGCAAAGTTTGTTAGGTAAAAACACTGTGTTCAGCATTGAATGAAGTGGCATCTTTGCTTTCAAGAGAGATGAATGGTACACCAGAGTTATGGAAATTCAAAGGAGAACAGAAATAACATCTAGTAAGAAACGTGAGCTGCTGAGGGAAGACCTAATCAGCTGGCCTTCTGAAGAGTAGAGAGGATGGGAGGAGTTATTCATGAAGGGATATGAAAAAGGAGTGTGAGCAAAGATACGGAGACAGGCTGGGATTGGCCGTAGGCATGAGTCGGTAGGGTGGTTGGTTTGGTTGCTGAATTCCTGAAGGGAAGTTATGGGAAACAAATCTCACTCATAGAGTAGGATGTTTGGAATTGAGAAAGTGCAGGGAGACAAATGAAGATGCCAATGATAATAGTCCAGGTGAGAATTATGAGATGTGGAACTAGGGCAAATGTGAGGCTGAAGAAGGTGGGGGGATTCGTACAAAAGATGTTATGGCAATAGAAACAGAGGCCATCTCAGCTGGGCTGATGGTGGGGACGGGGGACGACATGCCTAACAAAAACTCCCAGGAGTGTGGTGTTGCTGTGATAGAATTTGACAATACAGATAGAGAAATTACTTCAGAAGAGAAGATACTGTTCTTGAAGAAGCATATGAATTTAAGGACCACATGAGTACGTGTGTCTGGAAACAGTCCTGAAGTCTAATAGAGTCCTGGGTCTGGATGATAGAATATCGTGAGCACAGATTTGCAAGTCTTTTATTTTGAGGTGATTACTGGAAACATTAGATTGAAAGAGCCTGCCGAGAGAGAGGACAGAAGAAAAGGGAAGGAAGCCAAGGACAACTCCTTGGGAAATCCTTGAATTGGGGTGTGGGAAGAAGACCAGGTGCCAGAGGAATAGGAGAACTAGGGCAAAACTGTGCCCCAGGAGCAGTAGGAGGAGAGGTTTTCACAAGAAACGAATGATCAACATTACATGCTGATGAAATGTGCTCATGGCCATATATTAAGAAAAAGCCTGAATTTCGCTTTTTTTTTTTTTTAAAGAATCATTTCACTACGGTTGTGAGAATGATTTTTAGGTACAGAAGTGAATCAAGCAACAGGCATTTGGGGATTTCTGGATGCTGGTTTCTAGGTTTTGGAGAGAAGACAAGCTTGGGACCTGTGTGGTATTTGACAGGAGTCCACGGGGTTTAAGAGGTAGAATCCTAGCTGAAGCACAAGGGAGAATTTATTGTTTCATGTAGAGCTAGAAAGTCCAGATGTGGAGTTGGTTTCAAGTGGTTCGGGACCTGGGGGGGGTTCAAGAGTTATGAGAGCGTTTCTCATGCTCTCTCTGTCTTCGTGTCGATTGTCTCTACTTTTGTGTTCTTTCTTCTTCTCTCTTATTACAAAAAATAATAGAACCTTCAGTATTCCCAAGTGCTTCTGTGCATCTTGAGATCCAAAATGCACATCTTTAAGTCTCCCTCACTGCATTCAACAGAAAACTCCTAGGAGAACTCTGGCCGGTCACACTTGTCTCATGTGCCGAGCATTCAATCAGTTACTCTGTTCAGAGTGGTATGGTCCAACCTGGATCAGGGACTTATCCTACTAGGATTATTTCAAGTGGAGAAGAAATTCCCAAAAGGAAGCAGGAGGATGATGGAAGACAGGTCTGGGAAAAAGAAACCATATAGCCCATTAAAACCTAGTGACTAGACATATTGTGGAAAATGTTCATTAATTGGGGCAAACAAATGAACCAAAGGATCACTGAAGATTGAAAAGATCTCACTTAATATAAATGTATAGTAGAACCAACAAGCTCTGTACTTTGTTCAATAGTACTTCGCAGCCTCAAAATGACTTCGATAAAATATGAGATAGAGTCAGAATTTGGGTTTGACAAATCAGGATTTCATGGGGGAGTATGGGCATTGAAGCCAGAGAATCAGGCCGTGCCCTGTTAAAGTGTCTGACATGGGACTCAGAAAGTGTAGAGAGGCAATGAAACTAGTTTGCTGGCTCACTGATTTATTTCAGTCGATGCTAATGACTTGTTCTTTGACTAAAAGTAGTGCAAGTGAGTGAAAATATATTCGATTTTTTTATTTGCATGGTTGAATTAGTCAGCCAGGAAATAGCTTTCATGTATTATCGTGTCTTAGTCAACCCCTGCTTATTTAACACAGTTTTATATGCTTAAATGGAAGCTTTAATTCAGAAATTATTCATTATTTCCCCCCATTTACTACCTATTATTGTGAGTTAAATAAATATATCAAATAAGATTCTGTTGACAACACTAGAAATAGCTGGTACAGACAATTTGACATTTTAAGAAAATGATCACAAAATTAATGGATCTTTAATTTTAAAAATTAAGATGCATAGATAAGGAGAAAAGAAGAAAAGTAATCACCCATTATCTCGACTCTAAGAGATTCCCATGGTTACTATTTAGTTGTGTATTCTTTCAGACTTTTCTCTGAGAATATGTAGGCAGTTTCTCTTTTAAAATGGAATTTTTACTCTTCATACTACTTGTAGTACATGTATCATTTAGCATATTGTATTGTTTCCATATTGATGGGTGCAGTTGCTATCATCATTTAATTTGATACCTGGTATTAAATGCATCACATTTATGTAACCAGTCTCATACTGGTCAAGCGTTTGTTTATTCTATGTTATTATAAACAATAATTTTAGGAACATTTTGTCCTCCCTGTTTTTGTGTGTTTAATGGATTATCTTTGTGCTATTTTTACCAAGGTCTGATTCGCTCTCTCTCTCTCTCTCTCTCTCTCTGTATGCTCACAAACATACCCCACATTTTTTGATTCTAAGCCTCACCTTTTTTGGCCATTTTAATGTCCCTGTTTGAAGGAAGCTTTTTTCCTGAAGATAGTTGCTAAGTACAATAGATCCCTTACTCAATTCTTAAAATTCTGTTAATTTTGTTAATCCTTTTTTACGTGTTTAAGGTTTTTTTAATACATGAATTCTTCATTCCTTATTACCTCTCATTTTTAATTTTTTTGAACTTTGTAAATAAATCTTATTTTTGAATTTTGATTTTTTTTTTTTCAGGAAAACCGCTTAAGAAATTGGGGTATGGCTTAGAATTGAATTAATACAGTATGTGTGTGTTTGTGTGTGTGTATGCATATATGAACAAATATGTGTATATATACATATATATGTATCAGTAGATGTAATATCTGTAGAAATATAGATATAGCTTCCATGTCAAAAATCACAAAATTAACTGCTGGAACTAGCCATCATGAACCAGTTCTCAGCAGCAAGAGGATTAAAGAGAAAAGAAAGAGAAGGGTATTTCCCAGTGGCCAGCTTCTGCTCATATCTCATTGGCTGGAACTTAGTCACATGGACTCACTTAATAGTGGGGACCTGGGAAATATGACCTTTGAACTGGGCATGTTATTGTCTGAACTAAAACCAGGGTCCTATTATTTGATGAGAAGGTTAAGAATGGTTATTGATTAGCCAATTATTTCTGATACTTCTGGCTGTAAACAAAACAGCATAATTCAAAGTAGCTTGTCTTGTGTAACAGGGTGGTAGAATTTAAGATTTCTGGGATTTCTTCATGGAATTGCTCAGTCATGTCCTTAAGAACCCAGGTTTTCTCCGTCCTCCTGGTCTCTGCAGTAAGGGCAGCATCGACTGCAGCCCCTCCACAGTGTATTCCAACATGATGGCTTCCAGAAAGAGAAGCAGATCATCCCTTCTAGTGGGTCCCTGTTTAGGAAGAAAGCAACCTTCTAGAAACCCCCAGCAGTCTGCCTGTGACCAAAGATGTGGTCTTAAGTCTACTCCTTGACCAGTTGCTGGAATGGGATCAGTATGCTGGGATAAGACCAGTCTGAATTTACTGATGGAGTTGAGTCATGGGAAGGAGACAATATTTGAACAAACCTAGGCTCTGCTAGGAATGTGTCAATGGGTGTTGATAGGTAACCAGCCATGTCTGCCATGGTTTCTCTAAGCTATTCATAGCTTATCCACTTTATATAATCCATTTTGAACGCTTTCTGTCATAGAAAGGCTTCCCTGGTTTCTTTTCCAAATCCCTCTTTCACATTGTCTGCCCCTTTACCTGTTAGCACTAGATTGAGTTCCTTGCTATTTTGTGCTCCCAGTGTGTTAGTAAGTACTTGTTTCTTCAATTCTGTGGTTGTTTTTCTAAGGTCAGAGCCTCTTGTCACACTTTCCTTACTTGACTTTTGGTAGCAATAGCTACATTTTTTAACTTGAAACTGAGGGAGGAGTTAAGACATTATAATTCTTCTTATTTTGAATTTATTGACATAAGAAACCTTATCAGCCTACATAAAAATTAAATTTTCATTGAATTTTTTAATGGTCAATGAATTATACTTATTTAAAAGAAAGGAAATGAGTAATATCTTGGGAAAACTCCATACTTATATAGCCATACCTATGGTGCTTGGCCTATAGCAGAAGGTCAATATTTGTTGACTGATGCTGGCTATAATTTAAAAAAAAAAACTGTAACATAGTTCCTCAGATGGGCTTATGGTGTGTGTTTGTCAGGAAATGTATTGTTGTCAGGGCTTTATTGATTTATTTGTAAAATAAAATCTATGGTTTACTCTAAGAGGAAGTGGAAGATACAGAGGCTAATTGGATTCAGGTGGAACTTAAATTTCTTTGAATTCAGTAAGGATTTTTTAATACAGTAGAATTCTAGGTGGCTTATAGACTTGAGTTTTAGCAAGGGCAGGCTTTTATTTATTTATTTTTTAAACATTACTGCTTTAGTTTTTGTGAATTTAAACAGAAACATGTAATATAACACATACGTAAAATAATTTTCCATTCCCCTATGAAGGAAGACGACGTTAAAAGCCTTGAGAATTTAAAGGTTCCTAACATAGGCATGTTCTGAAAACCTATTCAGTTTTTATGTGTTCTTAGTAAAAGTTAAACGAATATGTAAAATTCTTCCTTACAGTTGGAGAAATAAGGTCAGTCAGACATATTTGATTGAGGACTCCACTACACTGTATCAGAAGGAGGTTCATTTAACCTTGTAGGAAGAATGTTCCAGGACAGCATAGGGATCTTACTTAGTGGTTAACCCTTTTTATTTACTGAGAAATGAGCTATATTCCTCAGTGCTTTTAAATTACGTTCACAGAAAGTAACACAAAACAACATTGTGTTTCTAGGATTTCTATTATTTTTAACTTAGTAACTTGGTTTTATTGCTTGGATTTTCATTATTTGTGCTGTAGACCCTTGGGCAAGGCTCTGAGGAAGCGGGGTCATGTTCCTCATCTGTTAAAAAACAGCAGGCGGGGCCTTGCTGGTAATAAACCTGTCTGACCTAGTACCCAGGGCTGTGTTAACGGCTAATCTAGAAGGATAATGGAAATGAAAAGCACTGCTGCAAAGGTTAGTTTTTATGCTCTGCAGTATTGATACTAAATACTTCTCGGTAGGAACCACCACGCCTCTGGGGCTTTTTATTTTTCACAGGAGCCCTCAGAGTTCTGACCATGTAATAGTGTTTTAACATATCAATGAACATACGCTGAAGGAGCTATTTGACATACGTATTATAATTATTTTGTTTTTACTTTCAAAACTGTTGCCAACATTTCTTCGAATCCAGCTGATCTCAATTACATTTAGGAAGAGAATGTCACTCACCTCCTTTGAGAGAGTTCTCTGTGGCCAGACTTACAAGTGGTTCCGTCTGGAACTGAAATACTTTCTCTCAAGGCAGTGTCCTGGTCTGGAGGGTGGGTCTGTTGTGCTTTGCACGTACCGCCATGCTGTGCTCCCCCACCCGCTTGAGGGAATTTAATGACTTAGATTGTAGGAGAGGCGGCCTGGACACATCTGGGTATCATTTCCGTTAGTCTGAATGTGTGGCTTCAGATGCAGGTGTACCCGGTGGGGAAACAGTGGTGTAGACAGCGATGAGGGGGAGGAGACAAGACACTGCTGAGGGAGCAGGTAACTGTGGGTTAGACGGGAAGAGTGATGCTCAAAGTGCTTTTCCGGCAGCCTGGCAGTAGCCCAGCGTTGGGCCATCTGGTATGCATCTCTGCCAGTGAGTGGGTGGGAGGCAGACTGTGCCTCACTCCTGATTTTGTCACCTACTCCCCGACCTCTCCAAAATGTGGTAGAGGAATTGCCTTCAGTGAAGCTCGCTCTTGTTTGTAAAGCCTGCTTTGGGTCTTACTGTTCTAGTTCCAGTCTCTCTCTCCTCCCCCCGCCCCCGAACCCCATTTCCCCGGACCTCACCCCATCCCATCCCACCTCGCCCAGGGCTTCTCACAACAGCTGCTGGAAGCGCTGAACCGCTGTCCTCCCAGCTCGGTCCATCGGTCAGGTCAGTGTATATAGCTTGTGGTTCTTTCTCCATTCATTCTTGGCTACAATTTCCAGCCAAATGGCTATAATGAAATTTCTGAAGTAGACCAGAAAAAAAAATAGCCCAAATCCAGGCATCTCTCAGAACTATAACAACAATTAGTTTATTCTCTGTCACACTTGCCTCTCTTCTTTCTTTAAATTACTTGTCACTTGAAGAAATCCCAGTCTAATTCAGCACATTTCATGAAGCGCTGGGCCCTGTGGCACAAATTACCTTCTGCGGGTGTTCCAGCTTGTTCAGACACACCACAGACCACTGTCCTTTTAGCCAGTGCTGTTCCTGTTTTCCCGCTTCAGGTGTATGTTTGTGTGTGTGTTTGCAGGGGGACGGCGGGGAGGGAGACAGAGATCATGCAGCATATGTAGTAAGAACAGCGGATATAATTGAAAACTCTAGCTTCCCTTGGAAGGAGCCCCGAAGTTGACTCCATGGCCTTATGAATAATAAATGCACGTAAAACAGATTCATAAAGATATTGCACACAGAATCACTTGCATCCTGTTTCCTGGAAGAATTCCAAATCCAATAGGAGAGTGGAAGTCTAATGGACTGCTGCTTCCCTCTCCCCCGCCCTTTCTCTGTCTCTTCCCTTTGTCTCTGCTCAGCTCTGCTTCTGGCACACCGGATACATAGGAGTTGCCTTGAGATGGACGGTATCTGCGTTAACAGTCCTGCTGGACTTGTTTCAATGCTCTTTGATCTTGCGCACAACACAGAGTGTGTGCAGATAATATTGTTGACCAATGGACTGGGGCTCCCATTTTTAAAGTCCCCAGCCCACCGCCCCGCTTCCTTAAGAAAATATACTCTCAGAATTTAAGTAATAAAATTGTTGTCATAGTGCATTAAGATCGAGCCAAGTAGTTCTTTCTTGTTAGGAGAGTAAAGCAGGGTGGGGGAGTAGAAAGGAAACAAGAGGGGAGAACATGTAGAAAAATGAAGATAATCAGGAAGCACTTCCCACACAGTCTGACCTTTCTGACTCCACAGTATTGTATTGGGGCAAATACCAAGTATCTGCTATCTGTCAGGTCCCATGCAAGAGAATACCTAGTCCCACCTTGCAAGGGGATGGAATTCAATCAAAGGAAGTGCTTTAGGGGCAAAGTAATTAGAGGCAGAACAAGAAGTCCCCACGTGAGAGTTTCATCTAAGGTGCCTGTGGAATCAAAGAAAGGTGAAATCATCATGGTTTCATATTGGGAGTAGTCTCTGACTTGGACAGTGAGAATGAAGTTGGCAGGCATTTCATGGAAGTGTCATTATCAGAGTCAGAGATGGAAAATTGTAGGATTCAAGGAACACTGGGAAATAAAGTGAGGAAGAGAGATGGGATCATACTGAACATCCGGCCAAGTCAACAGGGGAAAAGCCTTTGGGGAAATACTCAGAGTTGTGCTTTTTAAAATTTAGATCTTAGAGCATTATAATTAAGTGGTTTGAGGCAGGAGTCTTGTGGAAGTTCATGGAGGGAAAAATGAGGGCCCAGACGCAAGTGGCAGCCGGAAGAATGGGATGGGATGAACAAGTGGGCTGTGGCCCCTGGAGACTCAGCCCTTACAGGTTGTAGGGGGAGAGAAGCAGGGCCGGGGCCTTCCACCCTTAGCCAGCGGAGCCCTGCCCCACTTTCACCCTTTTGTTCTCACCCTAATGATGTTTCCTTTACAGGGCTTTAAAGCCTTTGAAAAAATAGCAAAACATAGTAAGTCCTCATTTAGCCAAGGACAAGTGTTTTCTAGGGCCAGCTACAAGATTCTGATGGAATGAGACAATCTATCTGGGTCTACACAAAGCCAGGTGGGGTGAGAAAGTAGCTGGTGTTTGCAAGTAGAGGTGTACTTGTGACCAGTATGTCACAGATTATTCCTCAGGATCAGACACCTCTTGTTTTCCTTGAGAATTGCTGCCAAAGCACAACTGAGATGCTCTATATCCAAAGTAGAGTCCCAGTGAATTTGGGGAACGCCTCCCTCCCTTGGACCCTCCCTCAAGGGTTCTGTCCTTCCCGTTGATTATCTTTGGTGGTAGGAAGGACAGCTCTGTTGCTCTCTTGGCAATGACCACATGATTGCACCACTGATCTTAATGCTGTGGTCCCACTTTGTGAGCTCCGCTCTGCTGTGTCTGAAGTATAGCTCCTCAAACAAAGCAATTGTTTTGCCCAAGTCTACTCAGTTCTGCCTTTCTGGGAATTGTTTCCCAATCTCTTGGTGACACAACAGAGGCATCTCGGTGCAGGAGAAAGTGGATAAGCACCCGAGCCAGCCAGCCCAGGCCTGGAATGCTGCCTCCTCCACTTGCCAGCTGACTTCTGCCAGATCACCTAACCTCTCAGACTCAGGAGATGCTGTGCATGAAGGAATGTCTATAAACCACCTGTCGCATTGTTTCAACAACTGTGGGCTCATCCTACAGTAGATACAATTTTCTCCCAAAGATTTTAGGACGTTTTCCCTAACCCTGTGATATATTTACTTCGCTCTTTTCTGGATCTGAGCTTTTGGACAGGAAACATCCCCCAGGTCTACTATAAAAAAAATATGGCTCATAAAATAAGAAAGGACGGTGCAATTGCTAAAGCTGCAGAGCCTTAACTAGGCTGTTACGTGAATGAATACTAAACCTAACATCATTACCAAGCAGCTCAGCGAACGCGGATAGATGCCTTCCTGAGGGTTGCAGATGGCATGTTTACTGGAGTAAGAAATGAAGTAATTGAAGCAGTGTGAGGTAGTGGGTTCCCTTGCTCAGCATTCTCACCACCCACTGCATCTGAGTTGTGTTTACTTCTCCAGATTAGTGGACTTGTAGTTCAGGATAAGCCGAGTGCAGAGAGCTCATTTGGTCATTTCTGTTCATGATAAGTAGAGAGAAGGAGAGCACACTTTTTGAAGTTGGGTTCCTGCAGCTTTCCCATGACCTAAAGGGGAGGTTTGGGGAAAAGAAATATTTTGGGTAGTGGTGGAACACTTTTTTATTGACAAGCAAAGGTAATTCTGCATTTTGCTACTTCCTTGGTTACTTTATAAAATACTCTCTATTTGTAACACCATGGATGAACCAGAGGAAATTGTACTAAATGAAATGTCAGAAGGAGAAAGAAATTCCAAATGCTTTCACTTATACTTAGACTATAAAGAAACTAAGCAAATAAACAGACAAAACAAAAACTAACCCTTGGACTCCACAACAGAACTGAAGTTGCCAGAGGGGCAGGGTGGGAGCTGGGAGCAAAGGGTAGTGGGGGCCTAATGGACACTGGAGGAGGACTATTAGAAATTTATTGGTAACCCTGGTGTGATATCACATATCTGATTAATAGTGAGCCTCCATACTTAAAACTTATATGATCTTCATAAGGTAATGTTACCTCAATACAAGATGTAATTTAAAAAAAGAATCCTATGCGATTACAATGTGAAAAAAATACTCTAGATTATGAACTCTAGTGCAATAGACTAATCTTAAGGGAAGCCCAAAGATATAGGAACATTAAAAACTTTATTAGAGACAAAAGAGTAGGACTCCTGTAACAGACTCAATCTATGTATAGCGTGTGTTTTTTGTGGACTTGATTTTATTAAGGCCGGCATTTCAGAAATCTTGGAGAAGCAGTCACAGTCAGGTGACTTGAAGCTCCGGGGAGAAGATGCCGATTGCCCCTAATTGTCCGTATAGTGACATTTGATCTTTTCAAATGAGACCTTTCAAGCACTGCATTATGGCTATGAACATTATCAGTTGAATTTAATGAGCGAACCTGGGATATATTCTAGCCTTGTGAGAGAGTTTGCAATAAGTCTATTCTAAGGTAGAGGATGGGACACTATGTGCCAGGATGGTGAGTATTTTTGAGGAAGAATCTCTGAGTTGACATGCTAGTGGGTGGTGACAAGTGTAAGAGACAGACCCTATACTTGGATGTGTTTGTACTCACCTAGAAGACAGATGTGTGAGAAACAACCATTAGAAGGTAGCCTGTGACCAAGTGCGGTCATGACTTTTAAACATTCACACCTGCTCATAAGAACTGACTTTTTCAGAGTTGGGGATTCATGGACTGCAGACAAGGTTTGGAGGGGAAGCATTTGGAGATATAATGGTAAAACAGGCTGGTCTAGATGAGGACTTTCTGAGGAGAAATCATTTTAAATGGAAGCACTGAAGAAGTCCTTAAAACCATCTTCTCCAGCCCCTCATTTTAGATATGGTGAACCCGAGTCAGTGAAAGGCCGTGAGGCTGATGATACAAAGCCAGCTATTGTGAGCCTGGATTGTGGGAAGCCTTGAAGACCGTGTGTTACAGAGTTTAAGTACTAGTGTGCCTTGAAAACAATGACAGCAAAATAAACCCAAGTCCATGGTGAGAGGACATTTTAGAAAGAATTTAATTTAGGGGCACGAACCCTGCGGTGCTGCTGGAGAATCCAGCCTTGTTACCTCTGCTATTTTAAAGTAGTAATACTATAAACTTTCTCTTTTGGTGTCTGAGCCCTCTGCCCTCTGATTGTTTTATAGCACCGACTACCCCTTAGTCGCCTACCTCACCCCCCACCTTCTGTACATATTTCTATGTTATACCTATGCTAGGTAAGGATCAAGGATGATTCTTTCTAGGGCTATTTGCATTTTAACTGGGACAAAAACCTTCAAGAGAAAATAATTTATCTACAAAGCAGAGTTTCAGACCAGTAACTTCCATTTCAGGAAGGTTAGGGAACCAACTTTATGTCTCTAAAATCAGGGTATCTGAAGAGCAGACTGGAAAGGTAGATTGAATTCTAAAGTAGATATGGTAAGCCTTCTGTTTATTTGTTACTGAATTAACACAATTTTTTAGTGAATGAATGAGTAGTAAGGCTCAAGGTACAGGGTCTTACAGAGAGAAGAATAAGGACAGTGGAAATAGAGCCCTTAAAGGAGGAATTAATATGACTTGGTGTGACAGGTGTGATCCCAAGACAAAATGTGGAGAGAACATTTATAAAATGTAATAGATATAAAATCTACTCTTGGGAGAATAGCTGTGACAGGACTGGGAGCATAGGGGCACAGATTTTTTTTTCCTGATTAGTTTGTATTCTCTGAGTATATGACTTGGAGTGGAATTGCTGGGTCAGGTGGTAGTAGATCATCTTTGTTTTGGTTAAGGAATCATCATATTGTTTTCCAGAGAGGTGCACCAGTTTATCTTCCCAGCAACTGTGTAGGAGGGTTCCCTTTTCTCCATACCTCTCCGACACTGGTTGTTTCTGGTTGTTTCTGGTTGCCATTTTTTTTTTTTCCAATTTATTTTTTATTGTAGTAATTAATCTATACATTGAAAAATTTCCTATGTATAGGTTTCCCATTTCTTAGATATATTTTCAACACACCATGCCCTCCACCAAATCACCAAGTGTTCTTCCCCATTGTCCAGTGGGCTCCACTGTTTCTAGTCTTTTTGATATAAAGACCATTCTCACTGGTGTGAGGTGATATTTCCTCGTGGTTTTCATTTGCATTTCTCTGATGGTGAATTTCACTTTAAAACTTCTTCAGAAAAATGTTTATTTACAGAAATAAAGAAATATATATGTATATATGTATATGTATATGTATATGTACATGTATATATATATATATATATACATATATGCCTTTGGAACGTTATGCTTTCACATTTTGCCTCTTTTATTTTCTTATTTTGCATGGAATTGGCTGCCCTTGGTTATAGAGAGATAACAGGCTGCCTTGCTTCCCAAAGACATTCCTCCTTGACAGACTGGTTTGCTCAGATCTGTATAAACACTCCTGCCTGTTGACCAGTAGTCTGTATTTATGAGGCACTTGGAAAACACCGCAAGCTGCAGAGAATGACCATGAATAGCAAACTTAATTTGGTTTAATGTGTTTTGGCTTGCTTGACCTCACCAGAATAAAAATGTGCCTGTTTAAATTATCGTATCGAGGCTTAAAAAAAATTCTAGAGACATTCATCTCTTTGGAAGAATCCTGGGATCACTTTAGCAAAGGTTTAAGTCCATGTTTAATGTCAGATAGACTTGAGAAATGTTTAACATAGAGCTTTAATCGCAGATTAGGTCATTGTGAGTTTTGAATTTTAGAGTCTGAATCACTACTTTTTTCTCTTGCTACCTTTTTTTTTTTCTTTTTCTTTTTTTCCTAGACGATTGGCTGGCAACGACCTTTCTTTTATCCACCCAAAGGCCTTGTCTGGGTTGAAAGAACTCAAAGTTCTGTAAGTAATGCAATTTTAGAGTTTCATAGCTGACTGTGTATTTTCTTTCTGCATAGTCAACATGCTTGGAGCTAGGGTAAGCACAGTTTCTTTTAGTTCAGGATTAAAAGATTTAAGGAGCAGTCAATGGGTGGTGTGGGAGGCTGGAGGCTGATTTAGGCAAACTTGGGTCTAAATAACAAAAGTTAAAATCTAAATAATTGGTATTCTGACCTCCAGTACAGATAGTTGAATAGTAGGCTTTTTGTGTGGCTAATATATTGAATTAAAATCCTATTTACTCTTTACCGGTAAGCTTTTGTTTCTGTGTACTTTATAGCCTCCAGAGCTTTGAACTAGCTGACCCAAAAGGGAAAGGCTTGTAGGAACTCCAAATGACAAAATCATTTTAGTGTTCAAGGGAGTTGACACACTTATGACTTATCTAGCCTCTGAGAAATCAGGGCATTAATTTTCTGTCAGTGGTCAGGAGTTTGTGGTACTTGGGGAGCTAGGGGAACCAGCTGCCAGTTCTCTCCTGCCATTACCTCTCGGGGTAACCCTCTGTGTCACTAGGACCTCTCTGGTTCACTGACCGCGAACAGCTCTTTTCTACTCCATTCTCTGGTCATGATTCATGGGAGGTGATTATTTCATTTAATGTGACTAGGAATGACTTTAGGCAGAAGTTACAAGAACTTCATTTTCAGTCTTGACCTAGGCCTCCCTTCTCCAGGACCTATTAGATGGTTAAAACTCCATTTCAGTCCTGGCCTTGCATTCATGGAGAACACAATCTCTGCTCCCTGATTGCTCTCCTCTCAACAAAACTGGCTTGACTTAATGTCCATGTTTCTGGACTCTGCTTTATTCTAATCTGAGAAGGCATTAGGAATTCCAATGCGCTGGCTTGTTACACTTCCCAGTTAACTTGTGCGACCTTCAATTAATGTCAATAGCACTAAAGGTCTGAACCTTAATTAGAGTGCCACCATTCCTGAGAGTGACACAAGCTCTTGGAAATGTAGTTTACCCAGATTACTCTGTGTTAGGAGATGGTTTGGGATGATGGTCTCGGTTTCATTTCTGGCTTTACAGCAAATGCTTTTCAGCTTTTTTTTTTTTCCTTTTTTTCTTTTTGTCATTCTCTTGTCTTGGGTGCTTTCTGCCTTGACTATTACTCCCCCTATTCCTGTATTGGAGTTTTTCTTTTGGCAAGTAACGACTCTGCATTCTTCTGAGCATAAATGGGCAACAATGACTTGTTATTCACTAACCCCAAATTTCCTTCCAGAACCCTCCAAAATAATCAGTTGAAAACAGTACCCAGTGAAGCCATTCGAGGACTGAATACTTTGCAGTCTTTGTAAGTAACTTTTTGGTTTTCTGCACTTTTGAATTATTGGGAGACCTCTCTGGCTGCAAAATGTGTTAAGAACTGGAAGCCCAGGGAAAATGGGATCAGAATGGGCATGGTCAGTTGCTGCTGTGGAAGTGTGCTTTGGTGAGGGTGGAGGTGGTTCAGGGGGAGGATGGTGATTATCACCTGTTCAGAACCAGAGTTACGTGTGTGCAGAAACTAGTCTCGTGCATGATGGTTAAGCAACAGCCACCAAGAGGTTTCTGTTGCAGGTGGCGATGATAATCGGAACAAGTAGATTCCAGTTCCTCCTCTGTGGACATTAAATACACATTGGAGGAGGTAACGATGACCTGTGCTACCTTCTTTCCAAGTTGTTCTTTTTGAGCAGATTGATTCCATGTAGTGTGTTCGAGATGAACTCTTGGTTTTTACCATGTTCAGTCATTCATTTCAAAAGCTCTTCAGTATAACACTTCAATTTGTTCTTTCATTTTGCATTCTTTCGTGTGTGTGTGTGTGTGTGTGTGTGTGTGTGTGTGTGTGTGTATGTACCTGGAGAACGAAAATTCTTGTGGTCATGATTTAGGTCTACATATTCCCCCCCTACCCCCTGTTCCTTATGAAGGATCAGGATAGATTAAGTAGCAGCAGTGGTATCACAGGGCTCATGCAAATCCATAGAAGATTTTGAAGAAACAGCTATTTTCATATTAAATAAAACAGATAAAGGATAATGCCTACCATGCATACTTTAGACAACTGTTGTTAGGGATGCACCTGTAGGTCTCACCATCCCTGGAATAGAAGATCGCTGTCCTGTGTCTTTAGGGGCCTTTGAAAGGAAGAGTTTGAGAAGCACCAAAATGAATTTATTGTAATTAGACTTTTTCCAAGATGAAGAAAATTCCTTTGCATATTTATCTGTCAGAATATTTACACTGCTCTCAAAAGAAGTTTTATGAGAATTCTTAAACAGGCCTGTCTGATTTCGAATCCCCACTTTACCACTGACTGTCTCTGGGATGATGGGCAAACTATGATTCCCTGTATAGTTTGTTCATTACTTACTATGTGATATAATGCATGGAAAGGACTTATGACAATATCTGACATGTAAGTAATCAGTAAACATTTGCAGAATTTAGTAATATTTAGTAATGAGGATGATATAGTTTCCTTTGATTACTGGTCTCCCTACTTTGCATAACTAGATCAAGGGGTAGTCTGAAAACAATGGAAAAGTATTCTTCGAAACAGAGAACTTTGTTATCCTACTAGCGTAATGAATGCATCACTTCAAAGCATGTTCTAATGCTAAATGCGATGGGGCCAGGGCATAGTTTTCAAAGTCTGGCACTTTGACCATCTGCAGCAGAATTGTTAGAGGGAGATTGCTAAATTCAGATTCCTAGGTCATGGCCTAGGATTAATGATAATTCCCCTTTAAAGGCAAGATCCAGGAATTTTTCCATAATGTTTTAAAGAATTACCCTGGATATTTTTCATGTACATGGAAGATTTCAGGACTACTTTGCAATAACAAGTTTTAATTGTTATTACATTTCTGTGTTCTGGGTTCTGAAATTATGTTCTAACCACATCACATATTTGTATACTAATCAGTCCCGTAGCTTTTTTAATTGTCTTTTGAAATAACTGTAAATGTAAGCTTTTGTAGGAAATGAATGGAAGTTAATAAAAGACTTAGTGAAAATGATTGAGCTGTTTATTCTATCCATTTATCAATATGAAACCATTTTTAACTGCAGCAAAAGCAATCACTGGGAATTATAAATTACAGATGATTGTGTTTTTGATTTGCTGATGTAACTTTGTATTATAACTATATATGTCTAAGGTGTTCATTATTAGATTGCTTTTTGATTTTAGATTAGATACTCTAGTAGTTAGTGGGAAGTAAAGATGAAAAAAATCTACTAATAAAGCATATCATATGTTGTAAAGGTTAAATTTTAAATTTATTTAATGTCATAAATCAGAAGTATCCGGGGTATTGACCATTTAATTTCTAGTTTAAATAGAAATTTAAAGTGGAAATATATTGTCACTTCTTTCAACACAATGCCATGTTATAGAATATAAAGATTTGCTATTCACCATAACTGATGGAGTAGATTCCCAGTGACAGTATTGGAATGAGTTCCTTTAGAGAACTGTAACTTGACTGCCACTGCACCAGTTCTTATCTCAGACAGATATACAGAAGGAGCCATCTTACCTCCCTTGGACATGAATTCATTAGACATTTTCAGTAGCTCTATTTTCTTGTGCTTCTCCAGAACTCATTTTATTTCAGGACCTTCATACAGAATTGTTCTTATTTCCAAGACTTCATGATGAAAACATCCCATCATTTTGCCTAGTTTGAAGACTGAAAAAGAGAAGACTAAAATTTATGAACTTTAGAATAAAAAATTTGCCAATAAACACAGACATTGTTTCTTTCTGATTTCTAGTCAATAAGTACATTAAAGTATACATGACAATTTTGGGTAATTTAGGTAATTTCAGTGATTTTTCAAATAAGTCATAGATTTTTTTTCCCTCAAAATATTTTTAAAAAGCACACTTTTCATCACTCAATGAGTGAGTTGCATAGTATGTCTCTAAAATTGGGATGGGGGTGGGAATGAGGAGAGGTGTCAAAACAAATTTTTTTTGTTTAAAGGCATTGCAATGTTTTAAATATACCAGGAACACAAGGAGCTGTATCAGGCTTGTTTTATTGAAGAAGGAAATGTTATGGGTTTGTTAGCATAATGGGTGTAGTGTAGTCAAGTTAGATACAATTGAAATTCTGTCTTGGTGTCAAACAGTCTTATCAGCACTTGAGTCAGTTTGAAAATCTGATCTTCAGACCTGAATTACATGAAAGATTTCCTTGTGGTTTTGAAGTAGTGCTTAAAAGGAGCAAAGTTCTTTAGGCGGTTGAAATTGAGCAAAAGTGGTTTGATGCAAGTATGTGATGATGACTATAAAATCTGAAAGTGAATTATTGATATAAATAAAAAGATAGTGTAACATCCTTTCACAAAGTCATGAAAACGGCTAAAGCAGTGCCTGAGCAGGATAGTAAAATTATATGTTAGACTTTGCTCCTCTTGAATTTTTTTCTTTAACATTAGATTACATTGAATTTTAAAGGACTTCAAACTAAATTCCTATTTTCCCACAATAGCAGAATGTCTTAACTATTTAAACCTGAAAACTATTAACAAAGTATAATGCTATAATATTTGCATTATTGGTAAGGCAGAAGTAGAGAAAAGGGGTGAATTTTTGATGAACAGAATAGATTTTCTTGATAACTTAGCCTTTCATGACTAAATATCTGCAGAGGGAATTATTTTGTTATGGAAATTGTATGTAAGACAAGAAAAAAGTACATGAATCTCAATAAGATGCAAGACAGGGCTTTAAGAATACAGTATTTACCTTGGGGACAATTGTTCATAATTTGATGAATATGTACTCACATATCAGTATATAGCACAAACAATTGGAACTTTTAAACTGCTATGCTACTGAGAAATGGGGGAGAGACTTTAACGTGTACACAACCCAAACCCCTTACCTACGTACAGGTGTGCATAGGCTGGCCCCTGCTGACATCCCCAGCTGTGTCTCCTGGACCCTCCATTCCCTCCCTCTTATGTTCTAATCACTCTGACCTTCTGGAAGGCTCTGGAACTACACCCAGCTGGCTTCTGTTGCTGAGTCCCTGCCCTCCCTGTTTCCTTTCCCTCCAGCACTTCTTGGAGACTTGCTCCTTCTCAGCTAATCTTAGTTTAAACAGCACCTTTTAGAGATGCTTTTCCTGCACAATACAATTGAAGTAACTACCTGCCCTTCTGCCTGTTTTCATCTCCATCTCCATGTCCTGCTCATTTACATCACAGGACTCTTTAAGTATCCTGTGATCAGTTTCTAATTTGCTTGTTATGTTGTGTGTCACCCTCTACAAGGATGGCAGTCTCATGAGGTCAGGTCTTGTGCCTGTCACGGTCACCATTTTATCTGTAGTGCCTAATAAGATGCTTACTGCTTTAAATGTGTTAAATGAATTGTCGATAATTATCTCCCAGTGGTACTTCATTACATTCATTTTTTGTTACATTACAGTAAGTCTTCCACTAACGTCATCACTAGGTTCTTAGAAACTGTGGCTTTAATAAGTGAAATGACTATAATGAAATCAATTGTACCATAGACTAATTGGTATAAATAAGACTTAACTTCCTAAGGCTGATTTCTGGTCACAAAAATATCATCATCTAACTTTTAAATAAAGACCCAGAACTCTTCTGATATGAAATAGTCACTTGTATTTATTTGTTTTACCATCTACTTATGCTAGGTCAGGGGTGAGTGGAACCTACAACTCAATGTGCTGGACAGAAACCAACCCTGGACGGACTGACAGACTGACAGACACACACACTCACACACATTTTCTCTCTCTCTCTCTCTCTGTCTTGGACAACTTACACATGCTGATCAACCTAAAGTACACATCTTTTGGGATGTAAGAAACCCGAATACCTGGAGAAAAACCCACACAAGTAACGGGGAAAACATGCAAATTGCAGAAATAGTGACCCAATCCTGGAATCAATTTTTTTCTTTATCAACATTTTAGCAAAACAACGTCAAACATTGAGCAAGATGATGTTATTTGAGGACCTGCTCTTAATTGTATGATTATATGTTTGATTTCTCTCCCTAAGTGGAAATTTCTTGGGGTTGTAAAGTGTGTGTGTTTGTGAGTGTGTGTGTGAGAGTGAGAGAGAGAGAGTGAGAGGTACACAGAGAGAAGTAGAGAGATTTAATGCACTCCTATCATTAATAATAATTTAAAGCAAATCTCCTAAAAAATAAAAAATTCCTGTAACCAATACTTTGCCAACCTTTTATACAGAAGATGCATGTTTCTTCTCAGAGGTATGCTCTGGAAACTCTAAGGAATAAACAAGCTTAAAATTGTTTATTTCTAAGCAGATTCTTATCCAGATGCTCAGTTTCCTAAGCTGTCCCTTTTTTTAGTGCATGGTTATCTTGACTGTCAGAAAGAAAGCTCTCCTCAGAGTCTCTCCAGCACCAAGCATCCCTACCCCTGCTGATCCGCCTCTAGGAAGGAGCTGCATGTGGGGCTGGACACTTAGAGCAGGAGGGAAAAGGTCTGGCAGGGCAGGAACCCAAGCTGGAGCTGCCTGGAGAAACAGAAGTCACAGAACCCACCCTGAAAGTCAAAATGTCTTGAAGGAGAAAGTCACCAGATTGGATTTCTTTAAAAATATGCTGTCATTTTGATTTTTTTTCACCAGATCTTTGTAATCTCTGACCCAGCATGAGCTGTGAATTTAATGGGGGAGATACATCAACAAGGGATTTGTGAAGAAGGCTGTGATTTGCCTGATCTCTGGTACCCCTTGTCATATTAATGTCTTTGCATTGAAAAGTGATTATTCCAATAATTATGCCTGGCTGGGCCAACAATAGCATTTTGGGTTTAGTTTTCCAGGTTTTTAGACAGGGACTAGGTATGAGTAATCCTATTAGTAAAGTGTCCTTAATTCCAGAATTTCTGGAAATATGGAAGAAGTTTCAAAGTTACAGTAGCATTGATTGGAAGAACTTTTTTTTAAATTTTTCTTGTTTGACTGCACCCTGGTGGAGCAGCAGTTAGCACCTCTGAAGGAGTAAGTCACATGTCCCTGGGTTCGAGTCCTGGGTCCATCTGGGGGAAGCAACTAGTGTGAACAACTCAAGTAAAAGAAAATAAAGATGCTTCCCCTTCCTGTCTCTTTCTGCCTGCTCGCCTTCCTTCTGGCCTGCACCTTTCCTTTAAAAAATTGCTTTCCTTGTCTGTCTTTTTCTTCGTAACTATTAATTTTGACAAAGCCAATTTTTCAAAATTGCTTAGAGAAAAGGAGAAGGTTGCTTTGTCAGTAAAATACAACATTTTTTAAAGACACCTTTTTTTTTTTTTTTAGCATTTCTGGTTTGTTAATGAGAATTGAGAATCCATTGAAATGGTTATTGCTTTAAAAAAGTTTTTATAAATAATTTACCCTTCCTTTGGTACCAATCACAATTGTAATTAAATTTAATATCAGGTATTAGTTGTAATGTAAAATTGTAATTAAGGTAGATGATTGCTCCATTTTGTGTCTTGTTATTTTTCTGTATTTTTTGATAGATATATTTTGAAACAAAATTTTAACTGAAATTTTGTGAGGGTTTTCTTTCTTCTTTCTTTCTCCTTCCTTTCTTTCTTCCTTCCCTCTTTCCTTCCTTCCTTCCTTTCTTCTTTCTTCCTTTTCCCCTCCCTCCCCCCCCCTCCCTCCCTCCCTCCTTCCTTCCTTCCTTCCTTCTTTCCTTTCTTTCCTTTCTTTCTTTCTTTCTCCTTTTTTCCTTTATCCCTCCCTCCCTCCCTCCCTCCTTCCTTCCATCCTTCCCTCCTCCCCTCCCTCCCTCTCTGCCACAGAATTACTTTTAGTCAAAGGGCATTGTAGGATTCAGACTTGGATACATCCTTTTCTTATGAAGGAAGGCAAAGTACTAACTGACTTGGAAAAGTTCAATTTTATAAGAACTTCTGATAAAATTAAAGAAATCAGGGCTCTGGTCATTTTTATAATTCCTTTTTGCTTTGAGAACTCTGAGTTATAGGATGTGTATCGACTCATCCCACTAGAATTCATCACTGAACACGGTTGTTTCTGTTTCTGTCAGGCGTTTAGATGCCAACCATATTACCTCAGTCCCCGAGGACAGTTTTGAGGGTCTGTTGCAGCTACGACATCTGTGGCTGGATGACAACAGCTTGACGGAGGTGCCTGTGCACCCCCTCAGCAATCTGCCCACTCTGCAGGCCCTGACCTTGGCCCTCAACAAAATCTCCAGCATCCCCGACTTTGCATTTACCAATCTTTCAAGCCTGGTGGTTCTGTAAGTACCTACCTTCAACATCAGATACTGGTATAAATTCGAGGACAAAAGCAGATTTATTGTGACCAGTTGTTGTAAAAGGACCTCATTGATTGTGCTCTTGAAGGGAACTGCCTCTTTTTTTTTTTTTCTTGAACATGCTGACTTTTAAAACTTCAAAGAGAATCCTTAAAAAAAAAGTCTGATATTTGAAAAATGGGGGACCTATACATGAGGTTATTTTAATGTGTAGAATAAGTTGCTATAATAAAAACATAAAAGTGAAAATTAATGTCTGATGGTACCTGTCAAATCACTCTAAAATATATTGCTCTTTGTTGTCATGAGAAGAAATTGGGTCACTCAACAAACAGTGGTACAGCATTTATATATGTATCGGTAATGTGTTCAGACTAAAAGAAACAAAATTCTTCTGCGATGTTCACAGAAAATAAATTTTGGCAATATATTTTGCTTTTGCCAACTTGTCTATTCAAACAGTGTATGGTTCTCTGTGCTTTTAAGCTTTGAAAATGTGAACACAATGAAGTGGCAGTTCTTTTAAACTTGTCACCTAATCTCACTGTTAGGATCTGACGTATCGCCTTCCACATCTTTTCCCATATCTCCGTATAGGAGAACTCATTAGTGTCATTTCATTTAATTAAAAGTGTTGAGGGTAAATATTAAAAAATCCTCAACAGGTGTACCATTTCCCCACTAGAGATAGATGCCTTTTCACCAGCATTCTGTGTTGGGTGACTGTGAGTCTGTGCTATGTGTATACATATCAAGAGATGACTTCCCAAGGCTGTTTGTTTTCCATGAGTCAAGTGTTAAAGTGTTTAGCAACACCATTCCTTTAAGCCATAACAATTTAGACATAGAAAACATGATAGTAATTGCTATTGGGTGATACAAAAGTCTCTTTATGCTTTTTTTCCATAGGCATCTTCATAATAATAAAATTAAAAACCTAGCTCGCCACTGCTTTGATGGACTGGATAATCTGGAGACCTTGTAAGTTTTCCCATATTTCAGAGAATCATTGTAATGTTGGCAGTGTAATTTTGTGTTTATGCAGAAAGCAGAAAAAATAATGGTTTTGAGATCAGTCCATTATCAATTGCTTTAATACATGACTAAAGTCTTGCCATCAAATAATAGTGATAATACTAAATCTAGTTTATGGTTAGAAATGGAACATAGTTAGATCTCTATATTTCTTTCAAAAGTACACATTAAAGGCCAAGCTGTATGCCTTTTCAAATCTGATTTGCTAAAATGGAGCATAGATGGTTGGGCAACTTTGCACCTTATACAATTAATTCTGGAAAAAGTTTGTTTTATTTCCATAACCTGAGTTACCTCGCTAGTTATTCACATTGGGTTTTGGTTATTTCAGGAATATTATGTGTTAAATGCAATAAAATGTCCCATTTTTGCTTAAGATGCTTTTGTTGTTGTTTTTACAAAGTATTTGAGAATTTTGGTTTTTTCACTTGTATATTGGATCACTTGATGCGCAACAGACATTGTACAGCTATTTGTAAACCAGCGTCGGACCTTTACTTTAGGTGTTCTCTTTATTTAGTTTATATTAATTGCCTTTATTAAGTGACTCAGAGACTGTCCCAGTTAGATGGGTGAGTACTGATTAGAATGCTTCCTATGGATTTTAATATTTGGTTTAATAAAATTTTCTGGTTAGCTCTCAGTTACTGAGAAGACCTAAAAATCTCTGAGTACTCTATTAATCCACTTTCCTATGCAAACAACTTAAGGATAGTGAGCATCAGTGGCTATTTGAAAGTCGAAGCACAATGAAGAAGATAATGCCAATCTCACTTGTCCTTTTCTAGGTATGTGAGTCTGTTAATAGAAGACTGGCTGGGTTTTTCTAATCCTCGACCATCTGTATGATTCCACTATATTAAAATTCAATCTTCTTCTCAGTGAAAATTTTATTTGCTACTTTTCTTTCAGTATAGAAAAGGAAAGCAAAATAGATTTCCACAGATGTGGACTTTTGATTTGTACTCCCATTTTGAAATCAACCATGCTAATCATATGTCACACATACTCTTGAGGTTAAAAGAAATTAAAATGTAAACATAGAATGAAAACTCTTCAGTAGAGACCATTCTGGATTTTATATTCTAATGATGTAAAAATTTTCAACAGTTACCTCCTGGAGGACAAGAGGTGAGGACAGTGCATCCCTACCCCAGTCCTTCTCCTTTTCATACTTGTCCCAAGTTTATCCTGAGGATGAGTAGGGCTGAGGTCAACTGCCCTCGTGCAAGAATGTCGGAAAGCCTCTGGAAACCCCAAATGGAAACTGCAGTTTCAGGATATTGTCATTTGTAAATGGATATTCAGTTAATTCCATTTTATGGTGTGTTCCTGAGAAATGTCATTCAAGTGATTTAATGTATCAGTATTATGTGATTCTGAGAATTCTTTAATCTTTTAAAATTGATTTAGAAACCTAATAGAAGAATTATGATTCTTTTTTATTCAGTATTGTATAAAAAGGTGTAAATTCAATTAAACTCCCACAGGGTTTTTAGTGGCAAGCAGCATGGTTGGTGAAGAAAGATTACCACCACTCAGAGGATGTGATTAAAAAAAAAAATTATACCAAAAATGTTGACTAAATTGTAACTGCTCCACAATGTACTTATGTATTTTCCCCACTTTTTTCCCCCTAGGGACTTGAATTATAATAATTTGGGGGAATTTCCTGAGGCTATTAAAGCCCTTCCTGGCCTAAAAGAACTGTGAGTATTGCTCTGGTCTCCTTAATGCCTTGCTGTCCCTAAAACTCTCCATGTACTATTCCAGTAAGAGGTTTTAGATCATCTTTGTTCTATTACATATACCCCTCCCCATTACTGCCCCCCCCACCCACCCACACACACAAAATCATACACACTGGCTCACATTAGCTAGTACGGGCAATTAGGAACATAGATTACTATGTAAGTTTAGGTACTGGTGAAACAAAAGCTAGAGTATATGGAGTTTGTAGTCTTAATCTTCCCAAACATATAAGGCCGTCTTTGTAAGACAACAGAGAGCAATGTTTCGGTAGAAAGAAGTGCTGCATGAGTAGGATAAATAATCATTCCAGAAAAAAGACCTGTCGTGACTTATGGTCAGTCGAAAAGGCAACGCTAAAGAGAAGACATTTGACTGGATTTGAAAGAATGGACATATTTAAATAAATCAAAGGGATGAGGGAACATTTTAAATGTTGGATTTGTCAAAGGCAGAAATGGGAAGGTGTGTGGCATAACAGGGACTGTGAGTCATAAATTGACAGCTAATACTTGAGGATGCATTGATGAAAGACTCAATGCCGGCAGCAGTGAGAGAAATTTGGGGGCTAAAGCACTTTTTGATTCTCATGGCTTAAAATTCTATGATGAGGAAGCAACAGCTAAATGTATGTCAGGGATCTGGTAGATACCAAATTAAGCAGTGGGCTTTAAAAGAATGAGATATGGTCCTAACAAAAGGTGAGATGGAATTAAAAATTCAGCTTCCCAACATATTTGAAAATTGTATGTAGTCGTCATTGTCAGTGCTACTTTACATGATACTGAACAGTAGTAGATAATTGGGTTTTAATTTAATTGACAAAAGAATATGCACTTCAAAATCTTTCTCTCTTATCTTTTTAGATTATTTCATAGTAACTCTATTTCTGTGATCCCTGATGGAGCATTTGATGGTAATCCACTCTTAAGAACTATGTAAGTAGTTTTGAAAGTTTCTTTTAATATACACTCATGTAAAATGATGTCTGTATGAAACCAAACATCTGGATGAAGGTTGAAAATTCAGGTTTTTAGATACATGAACTTGGTGTGAATACAGATTTAGTGTTGGATTACTAGTGAACGCTTGAAAACTTTCCATTTTGTGGTTCTTTTTACAGACATTTATATGACAATCCTCTGTCTTTTGTGGGGAACTCAGCATTTCACAATTTATCCGATCTGCATTCCTTGTAAGTATTTACAGATTTAAAACAAACCTGAATATTTATATAATTGCCTTAATTAAAAAAACAAAAAACAAACAAAAAACTAGGCTTGAGCTCCAGAAAACAAAATCTTTTCTTTTCCTGGGGGTAAAGCCCAAAGGATAATTCCAAAAATGGTGGTTCATGAAGGTTTATGGTGGCTCTTGAAGGTCAAATTTTCACACTTCAGTCCATTCAAGAGTTGACAGTACTTTCGTAGAGTCATACTGTAATTTTATAAAATAAAAGGAGAATATTATCTCTGGGCACACCCTGTAGCTCATCAGGCAGCCGAGACAATTGCAGTGTGGACCATGTAAAGCCCAGGGAACCAGGGTTGTGACCTAGGGTCTGGACAAAAAAAAACAAAATTTAATTTAAAATGACTTTTCCAATTCCTTAAAGGGTTATTCGTGGTGCCAGCATGGTGCAGCGGTTCCCCAATCTAACTAGAACTGTCCATCTGGAGAGTCTGTAAGTACCATCCTTTGAAGAAGGGCTGTGGGACGACAGCAGGCTGCCCTCAGGTGCCACTGCTGTTCGGTGGTGATGACTGAGTTTACGCTGATTCCTGTCATTTCATTTTGTGAAGAGCATGCATGGAGATGGCTCTGTTGGGTTTGGGGTCAGTCTGCTCACGTTGAGTGTAACTTATTATGTGGAGATGAGATCTGAAAAGGTGACTGGAAATATAAGGCAGTCATCATGAAGTGGCAAATTTACAGTAATGCTCTAGGAATTCAGAAGTCTATTCGGTGTAGACTATCCTAGGAGGCTTCAGGGAATCAGTTGAATTGGTGGTGGACCTTTTTATTTAGAAAGCCAGGACTTAGTGAAATGGGGAATACTGAAAACAGACTCAAAGGTGGCCGAGAGAGGATTACATACAGCTAGAATTGCATGTTTATAATGGAAAGGGGAGTGAGCTGGAGAAATTTGGGAAATTGTTGGGGTTGCAGTTTTGAAATGGCAAGCCTTGAACATTGAGTGTTTGGTTAGAAGAGAGCTTCCCGATGGGCGGTCTGTGAATGGTTCCAGGTGCTTCCAAGATCCTGATGACTTCAGCTCCAGATAGCCAGGTGGGCTTCTGGTTGCCAGGATCTTCAGCCACAGGAACCCCAGCAAACCACATGCAGTCGTGATTTTCACATGTGCGCCAGGATGGAAGAAAAAGATGTTGGGAAGCACTGAGCGAAGGAGTTTTCAATGGAGGCAGCTCGGAGGTGTTGGGAATGTTGCAGGAATGTGAGAAGGTTTTGGCTTAGGTAGAATGGTGTGGTGACCATGCAGGTAATCCGCATGGCTAAATGAATACAGTCAATCCTGAGATTCTGTGTCATCAATCATTGTACTTCTTTCATGTGGCCTGAGATTCCTCCACCCTTCTTGCATCATTCCACCCTTGATCTGCAGAGCAGCCGTAGAAATGGAGAGAGGCTCGGATGCTGGAGACACTGCAGAGAAAGGAAAGCAGGAATTGTTCATTGACTGCAGATGGGAACTTAGGGAAGGAACAGTAAGGGGGAATTTTAGCATGTTGAATCAGGTTGACTAAGACAGAAGCAAGGTTTAGGGGCAGGATGCTAGGTTGATTTTATATGTTTGGGGTGTGAATGAACAATAGGACTTGCAGGTGGTTGTGGTCAGACACGACTATGATTTTTCAGTTGGTTCACGTCAGAAATCAAGCTCGTCATCTGTCTAATATTAACATCCATGTCACAAGCTTTTCTGTATTACTATGAAAATGTAAACATTATCTTGGGTTCATTCATCTTCCCATGTGCCAAACTTTAGGGAACAATTAGACAGCCGGATACATACACTGTAGCTCATATATAAATACATGAATGAATATATGAATCTCCCAGTAGACTCTAATCCACCTGCAAATGTGTGAGCATTTATTTTTCTGTGAGAATAGCATTTTGTTTACCATTTCAACATGATCATTGCTTAGATGAACAGTGTTTTTCCACAGAACCTTGACAGGTACGAAGATAAGCCGCATATCCAGCAATTTATGCCAAGAACAAAAGATGCTTCGGACTTTGTAAGTTGAATTCTTTTCCTTTCCCTGCCTTCCTTTTATGTACTTCACACATGTTGAGTTTTATGTTTGATCAACTGTTTTCATTAGGTAATTTTAAGGTATGATTCTTTGCTTCCTTTGTAGAAAGGAGCAGCCCTTTTAGTAACATCTGCCCTAGGTCATGTTTATTTGAATTTAGTTTTATGATTATCTGTCACCTATCTTGGGACTTTGAACAAAAGAAAACCCAGCTAATCTCTTCTCGAACCTGGGTCCGTAACTCTCAGAGCTGTCACCCTAGCTACCTGAGCCACAGAGGAAGGGAGCTGAATAAATGTTTTAAAATCTTGACCCCCCTCTCCTATTCTAGTTACCCCAGAGGTATTAGATCTCCTCATCTATCCTGTTCTTTCATCCATAACCTAAGTGAGTCCACATCTTTCCTGAATCAGGAACCGGTTAAGCATGGAGCTTTTCAAAACGTTTTAGGCTGACCTAGAAATTAAAAGTAAACAAAGGTTGTAAAAATGTCACAAGAACAAACAATTAAGTTACTCAGTTGTTAATAAATGGAGGGAGATAGTAATAAAATAAGTGACTGATTGATGGAGCAAGTCATTCAGTGGCATCACACAGTATCTAACACGATGATCTCTGGTGAGGGAAAGCTGTAGTGGGATTAGCTGCGAGTTAACTGGAGTCAATATTTGACATAATGCAAATGTTTTTAAAAAAGTGAGTACATACTCACAGCTTTTTAGTACAATAACAACAGAAATTATTTGTGGTATACACAAGATTATGAAAAATATAATGATCACTTGAACACAGTGATTATTTTCTGTATTCTCTGTATTAAATTTTATATAATTATTATGTTAAAACATGCTGTATAGTATGTATTCTCAGTATTAAATACTTGACATTTATAAATATTAAGCCTGCTGTATCACTCAGGTTTCAAAGCATACAAGTCTTAGGGAAAAAAATCAGTTGTTTTTCTTGTTCAGTCATATCTTTTTATTATAGATCTTAGTGCTGCTTTCACTGTTTCTGTGTACAGCTCTTTTAAGGTAGTCTTCTGATAAAGTAAAATTCATCTGTTAACTTCTCTTGTTTTAAGGGACTTGTCTTACAACAATATAAAAGACCTTCCAAGCTTTGATGGCTGTCATGCTCTGGAAGAAATGTAAGTTGGTGTTTGATCACCTCTTTGCTGTGCTATAGTGTTGATTCATTGGTCACATTTTCTATATACATAAATAGCTTTCCTATTAAGAAATTAGAGGTATGCCCTGGTAGCCTAGTGGTTTAATTCCAGTTCTGCAAAACCAGATGCAGACCACATACATTCCAAAGTCCCTGGTTCGCATCCTAAGGCAAGAAGAACAAATAAATAAAATAAATTACTTCTTCCTCCTCTCTTGCTTGCCTGCCTACGCAGCTTCATTCCTGTCTGTACCTTTACTTAAAAACAAAAAAAGAGAAATTAGAAGTTCATATAATCAATAATAAGTGTAAAGAAATGTCAAATTATACCAGGTGTGTTCATGCCACCAGCAATTATTAGGCACCAATGTATCAGGCATTTTGTGAGACACTATGGGGGTGGGGGAGAGTGTATAGAAAGCAAACAAGCTAAAACTTGCCCTGGCTGTTGAGGGAAACCAGATTACTGGATAGCCATACCTACTGTGTACCTATGATACATAGGACAGCTCTGATGAAGTTGATTTGGAGGTAGGGAGAGGGAGGCAATATACTTGTATGAGCGTTTTGTCATAGATACCTTTTTACTGTGTTATCTTACTGCTCTGACTCCTGAGTCAGGTTTGATATGGAATTTAGATCATGTACTTTACCCCTCAGCATAATTTGGGATGGAATGCCAATTAATCAATCCTTCCTGTAGATGGGGAAATAGCAGTTCTCTATCTATTCAACAAACTCCATCAGTGTTACTTATAAATGATTATTTAAACTTAAAATAATGTTTGAGAAATGTTGCTTTCCAAAACAGAAAGTAATTTTTTTCTCTTTTATTCTCTTCTTCTCTCCCCACCCTACCTCACCCCTTTCTACTCCTCTCAGTTCTTTGCAACGTAATCAGATCCACCTAATAAAGGAAGGTACTTTTCAAGGCCTGATATCTCTAAGAATTCTGTAAGTTTCTCTGCTTATTGAAGATGAATACGAATTTTGTCAGACTGTAAATTATCATTATGATTCCAATGTTAATAATATATACAGTTAGAGATGATTACATGTAAATATTGTTCACACTTTACCACAGAGTACTTTAGACATAATCCATTTTCCGTATAATATTGTACATGGAGAGTGAAAAGGTATAATGTCTATAACCTGAGAGAGGCAACTTGTTTTTAAGTTATAATAATGAGATTTGCCAGGCCATTAGGGCAAACGAGAGCCTGCAAGCCAGAGCCAGACTGCCTCCTGTTTTGGTAAATTAACTTTTTTGGAACACAGCCATGCCCTTGTTTTTTTTTAAGTATTCTCTAAAGCTGCTTTCAGCCATACTACAGCACAGCTGAATAGTTGCAGGAGAGACCATGTGACCAGCCCCCCAGAAGTGACATTTACTCTCTGGCCCTCCGCAGAGACACTTTGCTAATCTCTGCACTGGGGTGTTTATAATGACAAATCCAGCTAAAATACAGCACTCATTTGGAAATTATTTATATTTGAGTTGAGTATTTTATTAAGTACCTGAGAATACAGATGTGCCTAAGACAAACCTGGTCACTGCCTTCATAGAACTTTTAGTGAAGAAATACAATTTACTAAATTAGCCAGCATTTTTCTGACTACAGAAAAATGTTAAAAATTGACAGTGACATGAAATTATTGAATCCTCTTTTCCAGTAGATCACCATTAAGAAATTAAATAGGCATTCTACGGGCAAATATTCTTTTGGTAATTGAATCTCTGGATCTTTCCCTGTGGCTGGCAGGCTCTCTGTGGGTCTGGGCAGTAGTTGAGGAAGGAGACTGGCTTCTAGCTGCCATCACTTCTAGAACGCTGATAACCACCACAATGGAAAGCTGGCCTTTTAATGATGTGGAGCCAAGTTTGTCCAGTTTCCCTGTTCTCCTACAGATGTGTCATGCAATGAACTTAGCCAGTCTTCAGATTTCCATTAAAGCTCAGTTTAAGTGTGGTTCTAGATTATTTCTGTTTCATTTGTTTGTAATATCAGAATGCCATGGGGTATGTTCCTGAATAACATAGTATGACTCTGAGGTGATATGATTTTTATTTCCTACTTGGGGAAAGAATAGTATCTGAAGCGCTTCTGCAATGTGCTTGTTTGCATATTGATTATTTGTCTTCTCTCAGGACCTTATCATCAACCTCTGAGAAGGCAAACAACATGAAACCTGTTTTTATTTTCAGCTTTGTCAAGAGCTGAGTTTTTCTTCACCTAGTGAATAGCAGTAAAGGTTATCTCATATCATGGAGAAAATTCACAACTGTGCTGAAACAGATGCCAGCTAGAGTGACTGCTCCATGGAGTGCATTCTATGAAATAAAGAGTATTGTAAAGCATTCAACATACACATAAAAAATGTGGTTGGACAAGATTAAAAGGTCTTTGTTATCGGGGATATTGTGACAGCTTCAGATTCTGATATGTAGTCATTGTATGTAACTGTATTCTGAGTTTATTTTTAAAAGATTAACATGTTATTCTTATAATTGTAGAGATTTGAGTAGAAACCTGATCCATGAAATTCACCACAGAGCTTTTGCCAAGCTTGGGGCAATAACCAACCTGTAAGTGGACAATTTTACACAGTAATATCCTGAAAGCAGTAAACAGAAAAACTTGTGCATTAGCACTGTTCTATGAGAATATTTGCCATTTGGTTGTTCCCTTGTATAAATGCTAAGCTGCATGACATGGTAACAGCTTCTGAGATGACAAGCTGAATGCTAGTTGTATTGCTTTAGCACTTAAACTTCCTCTTAGTCCTCTAATATTTATGATGTGGACACATGTACAGATACTTGTATTTGCCTCTTACGAAGTAATTTGAAGTTTCATTCTCATTTTAGAGATTTAAGTTTCAATGAATTAACTTCATTTCCTACGGAAGGCCTGAGTAGGCTAAATCAACTGAAACTTGTGGGCAACTTCAAACTGAAAGAAGCTTTAGCAGCAAAAGATTTTGTTAATCTCAGGTGTGTTTTTGCTTCTTTTTCTTTTTTTTTTGTTGTTGTTGTTGAAGTATGGTAGGCCCCCAAATTATAGACTGTAGTGTTTCTTTGCTATGGTTCCTTTTCTGGGAGGCTATAATTTAAGAGTATTTGCTGTCTCAATCTTCACAAATTTAGTCAAAAAATAAAAGATCATGAATGTTATACCATAGATTTTGAGAACATGAATTGGAATCCTTGGTGCTTTCAAAGAAATAACAGTTATTCATCTCAGTATGTTTGTTTTTATAGTGGATTTGTCATTAGTAGCAAGATGGCAGGGATACCTAAGTGTGAACCTAAGAAAATGAATACAACACTGTAATAACTTTATAGAGATATGAGAGTTACTGTGTGTCAACCAGTAGAGAGAGAACTTGGGAATATTATTGTGGGAAAGGACAAATATTTTCACTATACTTACATGAACAAAGTAAATTCTTTAATGGGATAAAGTCACATATGACCTGGGGCATTACTTTTAAGTAAAACCACCAGTTTTTCACAATATGTTGGGTGTGGCTAATTCTATATAAAAGAAGCCTGATAAAAAGTGTACTTTAAAAATGCAGAATTGCTCTAAAATTTTAACTATGGTTAGATTTAAGTTCAACTTTGAGAAGTATGGCTTATAGAAAAGGAGAAATTCTTGGTGTCATCTGATAACCAGAGCTCTTTTCACAGTTGAGAAAACCGAGACCCAGAGACCATAATGACTAACCCAGACCTTGTGACAGTCAGCTCCTTTTGTCTCCTAGCCTGGGGCTTTCAGAGATTAAAATACTCTTTACAAAACAAAAGCATGTCTGTGAAGTTATTAGTCAATGTGAATTTTACTTTTTTTTTTTTTTCCAAGGTCTTTATCTGTGCCTTATGCTTATCAGTGCTGTGCATTTTGGGGCTGTGACTCTTACGCACATGCAAACACAGAAGATAACAGCCTCCAAGCCCACAGTCTGGCGCAGGACAAAGGCAAGTGCAGGAACTCTTTAAAACAGAGCACTCTTTACAACATTAATCAGTTTCTGTTGTTGTAATCAGCTTGTGAAGGATCAATATGGAATCTGTGAGAAAAAGGGCATTTACTCAGTACAAGCTGAACTTACATTATGGATAAGAGAAGACTGAAGGAAAATGCAGTTCTTTTGAATTGCATAAAACTTGAATTAAAGTCTGTTATCTCTCCAGGTCTTGCTGATGGAGCAGGTGTCACAAACAGTGCTGACAATGAAGAACATAGTCAAATCATTATCCACTGTACACCCTCCACAGGTATGCCGGATGAAGATGCTGCAGTTTCTTGCTTTCAGGGAACATTAGCAGATACTTATAAAAGTGTGGGGGCCAGAAATGATTTCTATAACAGGGGTGGGACTTGAGGATCTCATAAGACCTTCTGACTCAAAGTGTTGTCTGGATACCAAGAGTTCAGGTATCTCTTACCTAATCTCAGGTCCAAGCCTTTGGAATCAGAATCTTTGTGCTAACAAGCTTCCCAGATGAAGGCTATGCACATTCAAGTTTGTATTCGCATGTTCTTCATGCTTTTTTAACTCTTAAGACAAGTTCTCTAAGTTACTGGTCTTTGAGCATTTTCCAGTGTTTTCCTTTTTTTTAGTGCGACCTTGCCTTTCCCCTTTTATTTTATTTCACTGAATTTTAAAGAGACTTGGGAAAGCTGCTAAACTGATGCCACATATTTGGACCTGACTGTCAAGTTCTACCTAATCTATAGGAGAAGCCGGATTTAGAATTTTACAGTAAAGGAGCAGGTTAAGTAATTGGTTAAATTATGTGCTATGTAGTAGATTCTTTTTTTAGTATAATGATACAGGATGATCTGGATATTAACTTGATAACTTAGAATTATATGCATTATGGACTCTAATGATTACTGCTGAAATTGTGACCTTTTTAAGGAGCTGTGTTTGTATTCTTTTAGTCCTTAGTTCAGTCTTATAGAGATTAAACTTAAAGGTAGATGAGAGAATAGAACTGACAAGAAATTGAAGTTGATGTAATTTTTTTTTTTTTTTTTAACGTCTATATTAATTGCTGCAAGTTAAAGGGTGCAACTTGCTTACTTGCCCCACCGGGGTTCTTGCGTGGGAGAATTTCATGAGAAGGGAACCCTTCTCATGAATGAGAAGGGAATCAGCTTATTAAAGGAGAAATAAAACGTGAAATTGCAGATTCCATTTCTTCCATACTGAGGTTAAACCTTGAGGTCAACCAGGAGGAAAGCTGATCTGAGCATCTCTCCCGGCTGCAGAATAGATGAACTTGAGGCCTGCTACTCCCACTCCATTGTAGTAACACACAGACAGTGCTTACTGGAGAAGTAGCTCAGAGAAGAAAGCAAGATCTTCTGTTAAAACTGGAGCAGGTTTCCAAAGACAGACTGGGTAGAGTCTGCTTTCTGGCCTTTCAAGGGGACATAACTCCACCCACAACGCTTCCTAAAGAGTATCCTGTTCTCTCAGGTGAAAAGAGCTCTGTCCCCTTCTTCCTTGAAGAATAAGTTCAGATAAGGTGAAAGCTTCCTTTTAACACTTCCCAGAGGGGGTCATAAAAACAATTTAAAATTTTTAAGGTTTCTTATGTTACATGTAAGTCAGATAGATACAAATGGTAGGGAGCTGGCTTCTTAGGTCTGTGAATATCTCAATGTTTAAAATGCGTTCTGAGATCACATTACATGACAGTTCAGAAAGACAAATCGGAACATGTCTTTTAGGCACTTATAACACACAGTTTTCTTGTGTTCTGTAGACAGTTGTTTTTCTTTACTCATTTTTAAGTAAAACAGTTGTCTTTGTGCAAGACTAGCATGTCAAAGTTAGTTTCTGGAATGTATAGTTCAGCTGCTAAATTAGTTTTTGTGAACCGAGTTTAAGTTACACAGGGTTTAATTAGATGCAGTTTTGTATGAGTAGTTAATGGCAGTCTGGTTTTCTCCTAACTAGACTTTCTTACTAAATAATCTTTGTTGGGTCAATCACTTCAGCTTCTCTGAACAGGAAATGGGTATCATTAGACCTATCTCAACCTGCCTCAGATTGCCTTTGAAAGCCGTTAAGAACTGTGTAAAAATATGTGTATGTATGCATTCATATACATATATACTCATTATAAAGTATATACTAGGAATGAAGAAAAGGATCAAATATTTGTTAAAGTCTAACTTTAACCAGTAGCCTCTTTTAAGTACCTTAATAGTATAATTTTACTTAAGCTATACAGCTCTCTGAAATAGGCATTATTATCCACAGGTGAGAAAATGAAATGCATAGATTTAAATTAGTCTCTCAACTAAGAACCTAATAGTTATGATCCCAGAAATCAAACCCTAGTCTATCCAATTTCAAGCCCTCAATATATCAAGTACTTCCATGGGCTAGACATGGTACTATGTGTATTAATTTAGGTATAAAAAAAATGAAATTTTTCTCTAAAATTTCACTATGTGACTTTACCCAATACTTACTAAAATTAAATCAGTTATTTTAAAAATAATAGTCCAGTGACTAAAGTATTTAAGAAATAGTCATTTCTTTAATTTGGTATTAGATTTATTCAGGATGAGCTAACTTTAGTTGTTTTATCAAGCCATCTCATATAGAATATGATGTTTTCTAAACTGTCTTTTATTCCTCTCTTTCCTTTTAGGAGCTTTCAAGCCCTGTGAATATTTACTGGGAAGCTGGATGATCCGTCTGACTGTGTGGTTCATTTTCTTGGTTGCATTGCTTTTCAACTTGCTTGTCATTTTCACCACATTTGCATTTGCATCTTGTACATCACTGTCTTCCTCCAAATTGTTCATAGGCCTGATTTCTGTGTCTAACTTATTCATGGGCGCCTACACCGGCATCTTAACATTCCTGGATGCTGTGTCCTGGGGCAGGTTTGCTGACTTTGGCATTTGGTGGGAGATTGGCAGCGGCTGTAAAATAGCAGGCTTTTTTGCCGTCTTCTCCTCAGAAAGTGCCATATTTTTATTAATGTTAGCAGCAGTGGAAAGAAGCCTATCTGTAAGAGATATCATGAAAAATGGGAAAAGCAATCATCTCAGACAGTTCCGGCTGGCTGCCCTCTTTGCTTTTCTGGGTGCCGCACTGGCGGGCTGTTTTCCACTTTTCCACCGAGGGGAATATTCTGCATCCCCTCTGTGCTTGCCATTTCCCACAGGAGAAACCCCATCGTTAGGGTTTACCGTCACCTTAGTGCTATTAAACTCACTTGCCTTTTTATTAATGGCCATTATCTACACTAAACTTTACTGCAACTTGGAAAAAGAGGACCTTTCAGAGAACTCAAACTCTAGCATGATTAAGCATGTCGCTTGGCTCATCTTCACCAATTGCATCTTTTTCTGTCCTGTTGCCTTTTTCTCATTCGCACCGTTGATCACTGCGATCTCCATCAGCCCTGAAATCATGAAGTCAGTGACTCTGATATTTTTCCCACTCCCTGCTTGCCTGAATCCAGTCCTGTATGTGTTCTTCAACCCTAAGTTTAAAGAAGACTGGAAGTTACTGAAGCGACACATTACCAAGAAAAGTGGCTCGGTTTCAGTTTCCATCAGTAGCCAAGCTGGCTGCGTGGAACAGGATTTCTACTACGACTGTGGCATGTACTCACATTTGCAGGGTAACCTGACGCTGTGTGACTGCTGCGAATCATTTCTTTTGACGAAGCCAGTATCATGCAAACACTTAATAAAATCGCACAGCTGCCCGGCACTGGCTGTGGGTGCTTGCCAAAGACCAGATGGCTATTGGTCCGACTGTGGAACACAATCCGCCCACTCTGATTATGCAGATGAAGAAGATTCCTTTGTCTCCGACAGTTCTGACCAGGTGCAGGCCTGTGGACGAGCCTGCTTCTACCAGAGTCGGGGATTCCCTTTGGTGCGCTATGCTTATAACCTACCCAGAGTTAAAGACTGAATTAATGTGTTCATAACTACCCTCCCCCCATCAACCCAAACCAGTGTTTAGAGAGTGAACCCTAGTCTGATCTTTCATCTGGGAAGCACTTCTGTGATCACTGCCTGGTGTCACTTAGAAGAAAGGAGAAATGGTGGCAGTTAATTTCTTAAACCAGAACTGTTCAAAGAACAAGTGCCTAAACTATCAGTTGGTGGAAAATGCAACGTCCAAGTATGTGTGGTCCATTTGTAGCAAATTTGTAACTTGAAAAAGATTATATACCATAACAATATAATGCTAGCTCTTTCCAATCAGCAAGAAGCAAATGTGGAACCTATTCTAAATTAATTACTAGGTGAAGAACAGCTGTTAATATTTTTTTTAAGAATATTTGAAAAATGTGATTTTATAAAACTGGAGAAAAAGTCTTGCTAATTTTACCTAATGTTTCATTATTAATCTCAGGACAATTTACTGCAGGGCCAAAAAAAAGCGGGGATTGTCTCCCAGGTAGAACTGTGAGAGTATGTATAGGTATCACCTTATTGCATTGTCTATTTCCACTTTGAATCATACATTTTGATTGATCTATATTTCTAAAATGTGAAAATGTTTTTAAAACAATATTAACAACTGTTAGATTTTAAAAGGATAGTTGAACATTTGTTTTGGGGCATAGCTTTGGTGTGATCACAGTAATTTTTCCTCAGTGTTTTGTGATCTCACTGCAATGAAAAAGTAAAGGGCTGATTTCTGTGTGGGTTTAGCAGATTTAGCTGATCTGCTGATTAATAAGAGATCTGAAAATTATCTGAGGGATTGGTGGCTCTATAGTGTTTTCACTAATAAACATTTCCTCATATCATTGCCTTTATTGATATTTTCCAAATATCTTGGTATATTATCTACTTGTAGTTTGAATTATACAGAAAGTAAACTGTGATAAATAATAATTGCATTTTAATTGGGTAACACTTATTTCTTAGTGAGCTGGATTCTTCTGAACCTGTGTTACAAGCTCTGCCCGGGAAGCTTCCAGACATTTTCCCTTTATTGTGATTTACAAAGGAGCTGATGTAGTAGCTCAGATGCTGTGTTCTTATGAAACAAGTATATTAAAAAGGAGGAAAAAGGAACAAAGCTGAGGCCTATTTTTAAAAATTAAAAATTGTACTTGATTCTCATGTATGGATTTTTGACATGTCACTACGTGGAGTCTTAAAGTCATAAATGTTCACTATGGTTTTGAACAATATACTAAATCAATAGCAAACCCACTGCCATATTAGCTGTTCAGGAGATACTAAAAACATTAAGCTACATTGCAGTTTAATAATTAAACTGTATATACTGTGCATATATTGAATCTCTATCTTATGTAAATTATTTGTAGAGCACAAGTTGGGAAATGTGGCTTCTGTTCATTTTGTTTCATTAAAGCTACCTCCTAAACTATAGTGGCTGCCAGTAGCAGAATATTAAATTGTGGTTTATATACTTTTTTTGCATTGTAAATAGTGTTGGTTGTACATTGTCAATGTAATAAAACAGAATCTTTGTATATCAAAACCATGTAGTTTGTATAAAATGTGGGAGGTATCTATTTACAGTGTGTGTTAATTTTGTAAGACCTACTATTTACAAGTTTTTAAAATTGCTATCATGTTGTACATTTACACATCTGATACATATTAAATCATTACTTGGTAAAAAAAAATCCATTTAAAAGGTTTCTTTTCAAAATTCAGGTTACTAAAAACATTTTGTTACCTTCATGTAAAATACAGAATAGCAGATATCTAAAACGTGGTACTCTGGCTGTATGTATGGTAGGCAGTGAAATATAGCACACAGTGTTCTGAATTATTAAAGTTTCCAGAAAGTAAGGAATTTTGCTTTTATTTATAACTAGGTATATTAATGAATTTGCTTAGCATTAAAGTAAGCAGATTAAAGTACAGTAGTTTTAAAGTAGAGAGTATCAGAAGAAATGATGGCAGAGCACGTTGCTGCCATTTAGAGAAGCAAGGTTTTATACTAAAGTCTGAACCAAACTCATGGGAAATAAATGGTGATATATGAGAGAATACCATAAACTAGGTCTTTACGTAAAAGTAAATGGGGTGTGCCCTGGTGACTTAGCGGTCTAACATACCCGGGAGCTGTCCCACATGCATCCCAAGATGTTGGGTTCAAGACCCAGGCTGGCCGGAAAAGAACCAATGTGAACAACTAAGTAAAAGTGACTAAGTGCTTCTTCCTCTCTCAAAAAACAAAAATAAATAAAAGTAAATAACTAAGAGAAATGCAAATAGAAACCACAACTGCCTCATACCTTTGAGAATGGCCTACATCAAGATGACTAGAAACAAGTATTGGAGGGGATGTGGAGAAAAAGGAGCCCGCCTGCACTGTTAGTGGGAATGTAAACCAGTGCAACCTCTCTGGAAAACAGATTCCTCCAAAAAATAAAGATGGAACTACCATTCGATCCAGCAATCCTGCTCCTTGACATATACCCAGAGGATACAAAAATCTGTAGTCAGGGAAAATACCTGTGCCCTGATGTTTCTGACAGCACAGTTCACAAGAGCCAAGCCATGGAAACAGTCTAAATGCCCATCAACATGACTGGATGAAGAAGCTCTAGTACACTCAATGGAATTCATTGACGCTACTAAATAAAGTCATGCCCTTTGTAAAAACCTGGATGGAACTGAAAGGAGCCATGTTAAGCAAAATAAGAATGAAAAAGAGAAAGCTCATGTGGGATATAATGAAACAAAAACTCCAGCAAAAACTCACAGGACACAAGATGATGGCTGTGGGGTTGGAGGGGGGAGGGAAGGAGAGAGGGAACGAGGAGGTGGTAAAAGACGCCGGAAATCTGGTGATCGATGCGGTGTGTAATACATACACATGGACTGAGAAGAGATTTCCATATCTTAAAATGAGTATGGGCTTTGTAAAGAAAATAAAATTATTTTTAAAAAATAAGTAAAAACTGCAGGATTACAATTGGTGTCATTTGCCCAAATACTTAGAAATAACTCGATATTCATAATCATCAAGCTCTCATTTTATATGTGAGAAAATAGATGGCTCAAAATTTAAGTGAATACCTGAATCATGCAGCAGATTAGAACCCAAACGAACACTTAGTTCCTTTTGAGATTTTTTTTGTTTATCTAAAATTTCAGAACATGTTTAAAATTCCCATAACAATAAGTGGAATAGTATAAATACCCCTCTCCATCTCTTCAGCCTTCATCCCTGTACCCATCACACATCTTTGACAATTATCAATAGTACCAGGTAAATCTTTTATATCTTCAACTCATTTACTAACTCTCTCTTGTCCTTCTCCCTCTTGGATTATTTTGAAGCAAATATAAAACAGCATATTCTTTCACCTATAGGTATTTCAGTAAGTCCAGGGATTTAAAAGTTGCATAATATATTGCCCCAGAACTGCTAATGGCCTTTTGTAACAAAGTCAGATAGAGAATGTTAAGCAAAGGTCACTCTGCACTTACACAAGGTTACAAAGCCAACAAAAATAGACACATTTTCAAATACAGCAGGAAAATGAAAATAAGTGAGCAGTAAGAAATTACTAATAACTCTAAAACTTTATAAAGGGAGAGGCTCTCTTCTGAGCTTACACATTTAAATATAATTCTTACCAAACGTGATTATAAACGTGATTATGGCTTCTCAGTCTTCGTAATGAAAGCCATTGTAAGAGACCACAGGAATCCATTATGGCCAAGTCCAGCGTTCTTGCAGCATAATGTACATAATGAAGATTCTAAGGCATCATGGGAAAAGATTAGTTTGTTTTAGTAAAACATTTTAAGGAGGCATAGTGGGAGATGACGCCCATACCACAGGTTAATATGGAAAAGTGTTGGAGTTTAAGTGACATAACTTACCACTTGCAATTTCTCTGCAGGTTCTGTGCTAGCAGCTTTGAAGATGGATGACATTATGATGGAGAGGTAGACTATTTCCCTATTTCCTTATTTTACGGTGGAGTAAATTAGGATTTAAAAAGGCCAAATAGCTTGTTTAATGAAAGTGAATAAGAGATAGACCTGATTCTGTCCAGTCTTTCAAACAAAAATTTGCTTTAACCTACTACACTTCAGTTATGTCCCATTATGTCTGTTGGGAATAGTTTCTCAAGTTTACTTCTTTAGGAAGCCCTGAAATGGCCCAGAGCCTTCTCATACTGTTGTTATTAATTCTACAGATATTCTCATTAAAAGTCTTAACCAGATATGCTAATATTGAGTATTGGAGATTGAAAACTCCACGAAGCTAGTTTTATTCCTTGATCAATTTTATGCTGTTAAATTGCTCCAGTATTCACTTCCATTGTTTTTCCTGAAAACTTTAGCAAAATTAACATTCCATTTAAGTAGTTTTTAAGCATGTCATATTTTATTAATCATAGCTTTTGCCATCTGAATTGTCCTTGGTTGCTGTTATTTCTACTATACCAAATTCTGTGTCAAATTTTACACAAATTTCATCAGAGATTTTGTATCACTCATTGGTCAATAACCAGTTTTGTGTGCTCTTTTAACCATCGTCAATTTCACTTTGTGATAGATCTACCAGTAAGATGCTTTATAGCTGGATAAAAAACCATATTTATTTACAAGTGTCTACATTTGTCAGCCTGAATAAAGCATCCGCTTTCATTGTCAACTCCCTTGCTACCTTTATTCCCATCCCTTGGCCCTAAAAGGAGACAGCTCCTTCCCAGAGGTCCAGAAAATTTTTGTCTTTCCTCAAAGTGTACATCGCAGAATATTTTAATAACATGAGTCTTCGACACAAAAGAAATGGATTTGTAAAGGCAAGGTATTAATCTCATGTATGTATCTCCAGTGCGCTTAGCACAGGTCCTAGCACATTAGAGGCTTCAAGAGGCCCCCAAACGCACAGGCTTAGACAAACGAGTTCCTTTAACTCCAAACAATGAAGATTCCTCGAAAGTTGCATTCTTGGAAACACTTGTAAATTTGGATAAAGCTTGCCATCCTTCCTCTTTAAAACACGGACGATGCTGAAAGACATCAAGGGGAAGGCAATTTTGGCGTCTGCCTATCAAGAAGTACAGACTTCACTCAGCGCAGCACATTTCAGGTATCAATGAACTGAACACCGCAGCAGACTAGAACAGTGCGCTCAGAGGCGTGAGCCGGGAGACGGACCTCGCCCGCGCACCAAGACGCCGAGCTGAATACACCAGCAGTGCGGGCGACTCGGCCGGGAGAAGAAAGGGCCGCCGGAGAGAGCGCCGGGCGGAGGAAGCCAAGCTCTGCAGGTCCGCACAAAGCCCGGGCGGCCTCCGCACAAAGCCCGGGCGGCCTCCGCACAAAGCCCGGGCGGCCTCCACGCGTCGCCATGGCAACGCGGCGTCTGTGCTCTCCCGATTGGCCGGGCGCAGCGCGCGGGGTCTGCTGGGAACTGCCGTCCCCGCCGCCACTCCGCCGTTTGAACTTGGCGGGCCCGATGTGGGCGGCGGGGTACTGGGGGGCTGCTTCGCCCCCTCGCGACACCCGATTCCTGGCCGACTGCCGACCCAAGTCTCTGCCGTCCTCGGGCTCCTTCTCGGTCCTCATGGCGGGCTCCCGGAAGCTGGGGCAGGAGCCGAAGGCCTTGTGCTCTTCGTCGCCTCCGCTGAGCTGCAGTAACTCCACCCTGTCGCTCTTGTCTCCCCTCGGCCACAAGAGCTTCCCGTTTGAGGACTGCGACAGCGACTGGGAGGAGGAGGAAGACGTGAACGAAGACCCCGGCGACTCCGAGGCCAAGGTGGAGAGCTCGAGAGGAGCGGAGGGACAGGGGTGCACCAGGTAAATTCGAGGCCGTCGGCCTGCACAGTCCCTCGCAAGATTTCTTAGACCCTCCCAAGTGCCTTCTTCGGCGAGCCTGACACTCTATCCTGAGGAGCTACTCCTTTTTGTACATAAAGAATCCAGGGCCATTTCACGCAAATGACACGTTTTCCAGGATTCTTAGCCCCTTTTCCTGAGTAGATGGTGATTGCTACAATCTCGCTCCCCAGGAAAACGCACATTGTCTCAAACACACAACATTTTGCTACCTTTTCAGAAGTTCTGTTTGAATGTTCAAAAGTCAGATTTTGAGAACCAGAACTCTTGTCCAAACCCTTAACACTAAAATGGTATTTATGGCACCTTAGTCGCACCTGCAGTTATTCTGGAAAAATCCCAGCAACAACAAAAACAAAACATACTGCCAGTGAAGTAGGTTTTAGGAAACATACCATTTATGTCATAAAGGAGAAGTGTAAGCACACAGGTTAGCATTGTCACCCTCAGAATCTAGAGACAACATTTAGGTCTAATCTGAGCACATAACAGTGGAAGAGAAATCACCGACTGAAAAGACTGTCAGAACCAAAGAGATTATTAAAACCAGTTAGATTTGTTTATTTCTAGTTATTCATTCTGCCAACATTTAGTACCACATACTAGTCTGGATACCAAGGACCACAAACAAGATAGACATTGTCTCTATTCTAATGGATTCAAAGCCTAGAACAAGTCATTCATTTTGAAGATAGCAAAACTGTTTTAGGATACAGATAAAAAGACTGGGCTCACCCTGGTGGAGTAGTGGTTTTGTCAGTCGCCTTTGAAGGAGTTCAGACCCCATACTCTTGGGTTTAAGTCCTGGATCCAAGGGGAAAACAAACTGTGTGAACAACCAAATAAAAATCAAATGCTCCTTCCTCCTCTCTCAGAAAAAATAAAAAGTATGATTCAAAGGCATACATCTGGCTTTAACAGAGCAGACCCAAGTATAAAGATACAGTGATCACATTCTCTTTTCTCTTTGCTATATACCTGTTATTGGGTATATAGAACAAAGGACATATATGTGCAGGAAGTTTTTTCTCCGACAGATCTAGTATCAGATCCACCCTGGAGTAGACTCCTTATATCATCTTCAGAAAGCATTTACAAGTGTCTGATTGTGTTAAGCCGCAGTTCAGGGGATGGAAGAAGTCAGAGCAGAGAACTCATGCTTTATGTGCAGCTTACTTATGTGCAGGCATTCATATCCCGAGTGAGCGACTGGAATACGGAGCCATATTAAGTTATTCATATACACAGTTGTGGCAGTGAATTTCTGAAGAAAGAGAAGTTAAAATAAGTACATAGATGGGAATGGAGATCAGTAAGAGTAACCAAACAAGCCACTTGTCCAGACTGGTTGTAGCAACAAGAAAAAGAGCTTCTCTGATCAACCTGATAGTAGATCTTAATGGTAGAATTAGAGTTTCACAAGTCCACTTTTCATGTGGGAATTCTTCAGGACTGAGTTGGTCCCAAAGATTTTTAAAATAAAATTTAAGATTTCGGAAACTACCTTCTGAGCCTAATCAGCAGGACTAAGCAGTGTAGCAACCTAAGGAATAATGGCCATCAAAACTTCAGCTCAGTTACTTTTCATTTTCTGACATTCCTCATGGGATTAAGGAAGATTGCGTTGAGTTTGAGGATGAGTGAAGAATGATTCAGAAAGAAATACCCCAGGTTGGAGTTGAGGAGGAAGGGGGTGATAGGGGAAGGCACAGTATCAGTCGTTCTCCTTGAAATTCTAAAATATTGGAAGCAAAAAGAATGGAATGCTGTGTTAAGGATCAACTTGTAGTTCTGTCCAGAAAGACTTTACAATCAGTGGTTGTCTCCTTGTTAGAGATTCCTTATGCTAAATGTTATCCTGTGCTAAATTATTTGTGTTTACTTGGTATTCGTTTAAAATTTTCCATAATAAAAAAGTTTAAAAATATATATTCCTTTGCCTAGAATTCAGGAACTTGGAGAGGCAATCCTTTGATCAAGGGCAAGTGCTTATTTAATCACTTAAAGAGTGATTTTTGGTAGATCCCCAATGCCGGTTTGGCACGAGCACTGGGGAAAGAAAAACATTACCTGGATGACTTTGTTATATCAAAAGCAGTGTCCCTCATGCTTTATGGTTGAATTTCTAGTAAGAGGAAGAACTTAATGTCATTTCAATTATAATTATTTGTTGATAAGAAAATGAATAATCTTCATTAAGTGATATTTTTAGTGGTTATTATGTGTATTTTGACAAAACTAGTAAATATTGCAAACAAAAAACACTACAGCTCAGCTTCTGAGACCTGGCATTTGCTTCAGGGCTAAAGCCCTGACCAAATGGAGCTCACTGGAAGAGCCAGACATCCTTATGTCTCCTTAACCAGAGCCCAAGTGAGCTGGTAGCACCCCAGGGCTAAGGCTGCCTTCCTTCTCACAGTTCATTCCCTACAGGGGAATCAAAGCATAGGTGGGATGTGGTATGGAAAACAGGAGTTTGGGGCCTTTCATGTGACAAGTGCTTGTTAGGTTCAAGAAATGTGTGTGTTGAATGAATGCCTGTTTCCCACTTCCTAGAGAACAGTTAGATAACAGCGAGTGTTTTTAATCTGTCAGAAAGCCTAGTACTTTCTTTCAGGAACAATGAATGTTTAGAACATTTCCTCATTCCTCCACCCTACTTCTGACCTTTAGTTGGCATCCTGGACGGTTTAAGGGTAAGAGGTTAGCAGACAGCCTGAGTCATAGTCCAGCCCTTATTCTGGGCAATGAGCTTCCTCTCTGTGGAGCAGGGATAAAACATAAGAGTTTCTCTTCCTACACCTGCTACCGAGATCTGACTGGCAAAAATAAAAGGGCGAGACTTTTTTGAGATAGAGTCAAGCATTAGACATGATATTGATTATTCCTCTGAAGTCTTTTCTCATATATATATGTTGTTTATTCATCTTTATCTTGGTTTTTGTCATTCTATGCGCTAGGAAACCCAAGCCTTAATAAATGTCTTGGTCATATACAGCGGCTTTTAAGCCTCTTGATTATGTGTAGAGTTGTACTGCACATTTTGAGCACATTTTTTTAAATATTGAGGTAGCACACTTAATATCTGAAAGCGTCATTAAAATAAAGTCACTAACTTCTTCTTCCAACAAACATTTGTTAGATTCTACTGTGTTTTAGGCCCTAAGCGAGACTCTTGAAATAAAAAATGAGTTAAAACATGTTTTCTCTCTGTTAAGGAATTCATGGCGTGTGGCAGAGATGGACAAGTGACAGAAAGCCCAAGGCTCTTAGTCCAGATATTTTGCAGAGTTTCGCTTTGATACAGTAAAGATAATGCCTGAGTTGAGTCTTGATGGGAGCTTAGGAATTAGCCATACTGCTACTCCGACTAAACGACACATACCAAATACTTACGGAATGTGCCTAGATCTAGACTGTGCTTTAGCATGGATCGTCTTGTGCAATAGTACTTGTGAGATAGTCACTGCTGTTATCTTCATTTTACAGATGAAAAATGGCAGTTTAAAGAGGATAAAACATAGATGCAGTTAGAAAAAAGCAGGTAGAGATTCATCCCAAATCTAAGCTCTTTAGCCATGTGTGGTGGCAGAGGACAGGAATTTCAGGGTTTTAGTCAAAGCTGCAGAGCATTCGGGCATGCTTCATTCACCAGTCTATAAGTTCAAGATGAAAATACAGGGTCCAGATAAGCCGCTGATGAAAAAAGAGTCTGGAAGAGAGGCGGGAGCCAGTTCACAGTGTCAGGTTGTAAAATTTGGATTTTATCTTAAGGGTTCAGGAGTCATGGAAGAAGCTAGAGATGGAGAATGACACGTGAGAAGGATGCATTTGAAGGCTGAATTTGGCAGCAGTGTGGAGAATGATTTGGAATAGAGAAAGAAGATCAGATATGTCTAGACAGTAGTTGTAAGGTTGAAGGGAAAACTGAAAGTAGAATTGATATGGTTCGGTGATTATATAGATGTGGGAGGTAGCAGGACCTATTTGTGGACAGGGAGCAGGAGGTCTCAGAGCTCTCGGTTTCCAGTTTAGCTAGCTGGGTGGGTGGTGGTCCTCTCTTCCCTGCGGTAGGATGGTAAAAGGAGTAAAGTTTTTCTTGTGGGGAGGGTAGTCATCAGAGGTAAAAGATGATTAGACTAGTTTTGGACTGATTGAGTTTGATATTTATGTGGAGCAGTCTATCAGGTGGAATAAATGTCTAGAGAAGGATTTGGCCTGGGAGACTGGTCTGAATATCATTAGCACTTGTGATCATTGAAACTGTCAGGGCAGATGAAGTCGTTAGGGAAGGTCGAGAAAGTGATAAGTAAAAGAAATAAACAACACATCAATAGTGTCTCTTTCCCACTAAACGCAAATTCCATGAGGACATGGATGAATGAAGAAATAGAAAAAGCTAAGTAAGCCCAAGTTTGGAGGTAGAACAAGTTGTGCAAAGCACTGGCGAGGTAATTGGTTGCCTAAAATAGGAATTTTAGACAGAGGAGTCGGCCCTGAATCTTTAACGACCTTTCTCTCTGTGGTGCTGGTTGATCAACTTTTCCTAAGTTTTATGAAGCTTGTGTCTCTGGCCAATCCCCTTTGTTCTTTATTTATGATGTATTTAGAGCATGTTTCTCTTTAGCTTGAGTAGGTAGTTACTTTGCCCTCTTTCTAGAGTAGGCAGACTAAGTGAGGTACATGGTGGAAATGGAGAAAATATGGTAGGGGATAGCTAAATTGTGGGAAGTTGTGAATACCCCTTCTGAGAACGGGCAAAATGGAATCCACCAAAACATGAAATACAAGAGCTATACATTTTTGGTAACTTTAACAAAAAATTTTAGTGGCTTTAGTTTCTTTTTGCTCAACATTGTATTTTTTAATTTATTTTTATTTAAAAAACAATTTAGGCACGCCCTGGTGAAATCGCAGTTAGGTCAACTACCTCTGAAGGTGCGTAGTGCCTGTATATCCAAGGACCCTTCTTTGCATCACGGGTCAAGGAAAACAACCAGTGTGAACACCAAAATTAAATAATAAAATAAAATACTGTCTGCCTGCCTACTTGCTTTCATTCCTGCCTGTACCTGTCCTTAAAAAAAACAAAAAAGTAATTTAATTGAGGAACATTATACTATAGAATTTTGTAGGTCTGAGGTGTGCATCAGTGTGAATCAGCATCTGTTTATAATGCATTAAGTCTACCACTGACAGCCCTATTCTATCCTTCACCATAGAATTGAAGCCTATTATCCCATTTGCTCACCTACCTACCCCTTCCCTTTGGTAACCACTAATTTGATTTTAGAGACTAATACCTATTTTTATTTCATTTGGTTCATTTGTTCATTTGATTTCTCTATATGTACCATCTCTGAGTGAAATGATGCAGTGTTTGCCTTTCTCCTTCTGATTTATCTCACTAAGCATAATTCCCTCTAGGTCCATTCATATAGTTGCAAATGACAGGATATCGTTGTTGTTTTTAATAGCTGAGTAGTATTCTATTGGGTATATATGCCTTTGCATCTTTATCCACTTATCATATTTTTGAATGTTTTCAGTCCTTGACTATTGTAAGTAATGCTACAATGAACTTGAGAGTGCATATATCTCTTCCAAAAAATGTTTTTGTGCTTTTTATGTAAATATCCAGAAGGTGGGTAATGGGTTAATACCCAATTTCTATTTTCAATTTTTTGAGGAATCTCCGTACTGCTTTCCATAATGGTTGCACCAGTTTATACTCTTACCAACACTGTAAAGGTTCTCTTTTCTCTGAATCTTTGCAAACTCTTGTTTCCAATCTTTTGGATAGTATCCATAGGTATGAGGTGATTGATATCTCATTGTTATTTTAATTTGCATTTCCCTATTGACAAGAAAGATGGAACGATTTTTCATGTGTCGCCTTTTTTGGAGATAGGTCTGTTCAGATCTTTTACCCGTTTTTAAAATTGTATTGCTAGGAATTTTTTGGTTTGAGTTTTATGGGTTGTTTATAAATTCTGTCTCTTAAACCCTTATTGGATATATGATATACAAATATCTTCCATTCACTAGGGTGTCTTTTAGATTTCCTGGTTGTTTCGGTTTTTTCTTCTTTTAAAAGAAAGACGCAAGCACAATGAAGGTGAGTAGGCAGGCAGGCATGAAGAGAGAGGAGGAAGCAGCACTTTATTTTCATTTCGTTGTTCACACTGGTTGTCCCCCCACCACACACACTGGAACTCAAGAGCATGTGACCTGCACTCCTTCAGAGGTGATTGACCTAATCCACCACTAATCAACCACTAATCCACCAGGGTACTCCTGTCTTTTTGTTTTGGTGATAGTTTCTTACCCTGTGCAGAAACTTCTTAGTTTAATGCAGTCCCATTTGTTTATTTTGGAAGTTCCCAAGGTAAACTATTTTAAAACAATTTTAGCTTACAGAAAAGTTGAGAGTATAAAGAGCTTCTCTCCACCCTTCACCCAGAAACTCTTATTAACATATTTGCTTTATCATGTTCTTTATCGTATTCTTTTCTTCCTGAACTATTTAAAGGAGGAAAAAGGAAAAAGTCTGCTCCAGAATCTGACTAGGATCATGTGTTGCAGCTAGTTATCCAAATGTAAGATTTTTAAGAATAAAAAAATTATCATTTAGGCCAGTTGACTGGGTGTGGATTATCCCAGTGGTTTTTTAATGATGTGATTTTAGAAGATGCAGGAATTGAAAGGTAGTTTGGTAGATGGACTTATTAAAATGTTGAACTTTATATGATTTTTCACATGTTTATTTGTATATATTTTGTATTTATTTCTAAAAGTCACAGTATTGTAAAAATTAAATTTCATTTAATAGGGGATTTGACTGTTAAGCCAAAGAGTTTGAAATGCAAGTGCTATAGTGTTCTCTCTTTTGTAACAGTGTGGTTGAATCAGAAGATAACCAAGAAGAACAGAAACAGGTGTACTTGCCAGAAAGCAGCCTGACACCATGGGAAATGTGGTTTGTTGGCAAAGAGAAAGAAGGACGTGACCGTCTGCAACAGAAAGCTCTAGAGGTAAAGCTAATACAATATTCTTTTTATTTAATCTGAGTTCACGAAAGTAGATGTTGATGAAATTAAATGTTAATTGTACATGGTTTTGCATTTGCTTGTGTCACTGATATATCCATTTGAATAACTTATTGTAGAAATAATACATGTTCATTGTGAGAACACTTAGAAAATACAACTAAACATAAATAAGAAAATGAAAATCTCTCCTAACCACACCACCTGAAGATAATAAGCACTGTTAATGTTATAGCAGCTAGCCTTCCAGATTTCCTATCATGTAAATTAAAAATAAATGTGTGTAGATGTCTATATACAGACATATGATGGAGTGTCACCATACACACATTTAAATAAGATCAGCTTGACTGCACACATACTTGGTTTAAATTTTTAAGAAAAGAGAGGAATAAAAATGGAAATAGAGGCAGGACTCTACCCCATGTCTCTCGGAGAATGTGCTCTAAGTGAGTTTGAGCTGGGAGAGGGGACCTGCAGGGTTTTTGGGGTTTCAGTTTCTCTTGAGGCAGGGAACTGCCTCAATTGTGGGCATTTCTGTTTGTGATTCTCTTTTTGAACTCTCTCTTTCCAAACTCAAAAAATAGTTTGAGGTGTGTTTTTCACCTGAATTTCTCGTTCTTTGAATTCTTGCTATTTGCAGTTTAGAATCTAGCAACCAAATAGATATGGCTTCTCCACTGTCCAGACTCACTATCTGCAATCTTCTTATCTAAACACAGAAACCAAACAGATTTGAGTGGTAAAGGATACCACCTTTTTGTTTTTTCTGTCTGTCATATTATGAATATATTTCCCTGTCATTAAATATTTTTACAGTATCATTTTAAAATGATTGGTTTACATATTAAAATTTATTTTAAATGTACTAAATAATATATTAGAATATAGTTAACTGGTTCACTGTTGTAAGATATTTAAGTTTATTCTAATCTGTTAGTAACTGTGTTGCCATAAAAATCATTAGAACTAAACCTTTGCCCTCCTTGATCTTATTTGGAATAAATATTCCAATCAGTTTTTAAACTAGTTTCTGATGGATTTCTAACTACATAGGCATTCACATATTAGGAAGCTTGGTATGATTCAAATGATTGTAGGAAGCAGTATGACCTACTACTTCCCTGTTGCATGGTACTTTATGTTTTCAAATCTGAATTCATTCCTGGTAAAGTACATGGTAGTACTGTTTCCTCTCAGAAGGGCACAGGGCTTGAGAAAGACCTTGGTATCAGGCAGGCTATTTAAACTTTTATGCTTTGACATCCTAATCTGTACTATAGAATTAAACAATACACAGGAATTTTGTGAGGATTAAATGAGACAAAGTACAAAGATAGCTGATACTGTTTAAAGTTGAGGGAGCTTGGTTTTAGAGTCACACACAATAAGACTGAAATTTTAGCATAATTCTGTGACCTTGAGTGTTAATAGCTTCTCTGAGCCCCATTCTAGTTATCTGTAAGCCAGCTGTTAGAAAGGTAATAGTGGCACAGTTAAAATCATAGATTTTTTTGAGCCGTCTTTCCTGGATTCAAAACTTGGGCTTTGGGAAAATCATTAACCTCTCTGTGTCTCAATGTTTTCGTCTGTGAAAGGGAAAGAATATTTAACTCATAGTGTTGTTATGAGGACTAAGTGAACATCAAGCTATAACCTACTGTATATATAGGAAGCACATAATGAAAGTTAGTTGTTATATGTGAAAGGAGATAACTACTAAAGATTTGTTTGAGAACATGGTAATAAATTTAAAAATCCTTACCATAACGACTAAGCATGTAACTGGGTATAACTGGTGGAAAGATTAAAATGTTTTAATGTATTTTATAGTTTAACATTTCTTATGGCTATGTCATTTCTGAAGCAATTAGAATATTTTAGCATGAACCTTACTGTCTTGCCAAGGATATATAGCTTACATAATTTACAGGCCAACTACTCAATTTATTAAAGCTTATTTTGAGTGGTAATGGTATATACATTTTTTTCATGCCTTTCCCTATGCTTCATTTTCTAAGTTATGCTTTTCTTATTTTCTGTTCATATTTACTGTATCCTCAGATTAATTTACAAGTCATATTATTAAAGCATAGATTTCTAACCTTAAGCAATAATTTATCTTCGATCTTTACTAAAATATGAGGAGCAGAGAAGTAACTTGGCCAAGGTTTCAGTTAATGGCAGAGCTGGTTCTGGATCCTAGTTCTTGTGATTTCTGATTTAAGTGGGTTTCTTTTTTCCCCATAATACAAAATGTATTTTAGAAATAAGTGGGTCAAACTTAGTATTTCATTTTGAACTTTGTCTTTTTTCTTCCTTGAAAATTTAAAGGATACTTGGGTTATTAAAAAGATCTTTCCTTCTCATAAATCTGACTGCAGCAATATTTAGATTTTTTAGTTTGAGACATCTCTGTAAGATTGAATTATTTTAGCCTATCAAAATTATCCATTTATAAAATGTTTTGCATTTGTAACTATGATTTAATATACAAACACAGATGTATTATGAAAACCTGTTCTTATAGGTCACATAAGCTTTATTTAAATTTTTATTATTTTAGAGAGTGTTTTTAGCAGAATCTCATAAATTCCCTATAGCCTTTTGACTAATTCTAACATTGACTTTAGCATTTTACTGCAGTCTGTTCTAAATTATGAAAATTATCTCGTTTGTGAAATATGCAGGTGCTTTTTTTTTTTTTTCTTCACCACCATCTTGCCTTGGGTGCTTTTTTTTTTTTTTTCTTCCCCACCATCTTGCCTTGGGCAATTTCATTCATCAGCCCTTAATGATGGAATAGGGCAGGATAGAGAATTGGTGAAACTCAAAGCTGTCAGTTTTTGTATTGTTACCTTTTAAAAAACTTCTTTAAAAGACAGCACAAACTATTGAAATAAAATGCATGTTTGGGCTCCTCTTTGGATTTTGGTTTTCTATAATCAAGTGTTTACTCTGTGGGAAAATAGCTATAATCCTGTTGAAATTCAGTGGTGTACCAGAAGACGATTTAAGGGCCTTGTGAGAGAAGATTCCAGCTGTGTCCGGAAGAGGCTTGCTTTGGCGGTGAACAGATGGAGTCATTCAGGGTGGGAAATTCTAAGAGAGGTCAGCCTCAGAAGGGAGGATTGTGTCTCAGAGTGTGATGTATATGCAAGGATGGCAAATTACTTGAACAGACATCCTGAAATCAGAGCACTGTTCGGGTCAGTGCTAGCGTTTTTAGATACTTTTTGACCCTTCTTTCTTGTATCAACATATTTAACTAAAATTTGTGAACCATAAAATAGGAACACAAAGTCTGATTTTTTTTCCTGATTTTTGAGTTATGAAGAATCTTAAGAGGTACATAAATTAATCTTATCTTTAATTGTATATTTAAATAATTGCTCTTCTTTAAAATACGTTTCAGGACTATTTAGGACATGCAGTTGTCAGATCAGTGTTTAGCCAGGCACACAGCCCCAGTTTTGGTCCCCTCACACCCCCTCTTTCCACTTCCACTGTAGCTGCTTCCTCATCAGTCTCCCTCAGAAGAGTTCTGATCCTTTCAAATGCAGCCTTTAACCTTTCTCATTTAGAGCTCTGCTTAGTCCCTTTTGTGCTGTATTCTTGCCTCATAGTGTTCAGTTCGTCCTGCCTGTCTCAAAAGCCTTTTTTCCATCTCATTAGTACCACACTCTAATTTTCTAGTCCCTTCACCTCCTTCCATTTAGTCAAGCTATTGTCTCATCTTTCGCTTTATGGCGCACATATCTGACTTCTTTGGTCCGTATTTTCTCTTCTCTCCTTTTCTCTTCCTTTCCCTTTTCTGAACTCTTAGTATACTCATTACCTTAAAGTATAGCCTTTAACTATTTTGTGTATGTAGAATCAGATTAGGTCAGACACTTCTAGAATTTAGTCCCTGTTCTTGCTTTTATAGTAAGTGTTCCATTAAAACAATAAAAGTACAGAAGGTTCTTAACCAGTGTCGTTTTGTTCAGCATAATTTCATGATAAAGTTGGTAAGAAAAAAGAAATCCTGATTGATGTTGAATGAAACAACCATATCAAGGACCTGTTTGTGTTATGTCATTTTGCTTAAATTCACAGTTTCCAAGAACCTATAGACAGTGTTAAGTAAGGAGTTACTGTATTGAGTGTATCTTCAGGAAATAACAGCTACAGAGATCATGAAGATCCTTTAAAAAACCAAACTGGATATTTTACCATGGGGAGAGAGGGGGGAGTATAGTGTTTAGAAATACTTTGTCTCTTAATGACAGAAGGCAGCTATTTTCTATACAGCAGAATTTTAGGATTGAGTGATCATGGTAGATAGGTATTCCGTGATCAGTTGTTCTAAAGAACCTAAGATATGTTCTTGGTGTCACCTTTATTTTCATTTTATTTAACACACTGGACTTGTCTAAGAGTTGAAAAGGTGTCCTTCCCATCCAGTCGGTGCAGTTAGCTGTGTCTTTGGGAAAGGGAGGCATAGAGAGGAGCAGTGGGGACCATTGGAAATTATATGAAAGTATCTGATTATTAGTATATAAGGAGAGAGAAGAAAAATAACTAGTAATTATGATGGTGGAGACCTAGGAGTCTAGTTTGAACAACATTCTCAACGAATGCAGCAATTTAGCTGATGAGTGACAGAGTGGTGGCATTCAGCTTGTAGTTTTATTTGGCCATACCTTCCACATTCTTTCTCCTGAGGAAATGCCCAAACGTGTAGATTCGAGTGACAGCGGAGCAGTTAAATAATCTGGGATATGAATGTGGTTTTGTCTTACACTCCAGCGGTTATAAAATCAGTGAAAAAAAATCCTGGATTTTTTTTTCCCCCTAAAGAAAATGGAATGGCTTCTTTACATTTCTTTGGTATACCTCTAAATTAAAATTTTAATTTAGGGATTATTTGATTCCTATTCTTTATCTTCATCAAGAATCTAGAAGCTTTTTATAACTGTAAAAAAAAGTTGCAATTCTCTTGAGCTTCGGCCAATAGCGTGCAGTGATGCCAAAATTTATGTGTGGGAAAGTTGATTTCAATGAGGGTAATTTAGCTGAAGTTTAGTCTAAGAAACTAATGTTTTCCTGCCAAGCGATTATTTGCATTTCTAAAAAATGACTTATGCTTTATACCGATGTTTTCTTTCCTTTACAGACTAGTTACTTAAGTAAGTCATTGTCACTAATGGTATATATAATGGTATATTTCTATAAAGGAAACTATGTTCTTGTTAAATCTAGTTAACTTCAGTCCTCCTTTAAATGTGTGGCTTAATCACTGCTGTTAAATGTTGCCTTTTGTTTGAATAAAATCCACAGGAATTAAATCAAGAGCTAGAAAAAAGAAAAAAAATGGAAGAACGTGAAAAAAGAAAGATAATTGCTGAAGAAAAGCATAAGGAATGGGTTCAGAAAAAGAATAAACAGGTAAGGAGACAAAAAAATGCACACACACACCGACATCTCTTTTACTGAGTGTTTTTCTCATTGTGCCTCATTACCTAGGTTTTTGTTTTCTCTTAGGTTCTATCTTCTTTGACCTGTTTTTTTTCCCTATTGCCATGGATATTTACCCTTTGTGCTCTGCTTCTGTCCCTGTTCCATAATGTCACTTCCACTTACGTCTAGCTGTTAGGTAGTAATGAAATTTGAATCTACTCTTGGATTTCCATCTGTTTGGTCAGCAGGTACCTCTGATGCAAATCTCCTAATTCCCTGTTTTTTGTTACTAGTGCTGCTGTCATCTCAGCCACCTAAGGCATAGTCACAATTTTTCTGTGGCTTATAATCACCTCCTCCAGTCCCACTCTCCTGTCTGATCTTCCTGTCTGGTCTCATTACTGTTTTTGTTTTTGTTTGTAAAGGAAAGGTGCAGGCAGGAATGAAGGCAAGTAGACAGGCTGGCAGGAAGACAGAGGAGGAAGAAACACTTTGTTTTTATTTAGTTGTTCATATTGGTCTTGCCCCCCAACCCTGTGTCTTGAACCCAGGACTTTGGGAAGTACATGGGACTGCTCTCAGGTATACTAGTCCACCAAGGCACACCATAATCTCATTTTTTAACTTATTTATTGTTGATTTTCCCATATTGAAATATAAGCTCCATAAAGACAGGGAGATCCCTGCCTCTTTTATTCTGTTCTCCAGCAGCTAGATGTGATGCATCTAATAGATGCCCCAATATATTTGCTAAATGAATAAACCCATCCTTTGTGGCTTTACTAGATTAATCTTGTTGAAGAAGTTGAGTATCATTCCTTAAATCAAAATATATTTCATGATGCCCCACCTTCCTCTGAATAACATTTTAGCAATTATTGGCTGGCTGGTTAAAGACCTACTCTGTGCTCTGAACCATGTCTTCTTCCATTGTGGTTCCCTTCACTCTGTGCTGTTGCTTCTTCTTGAATTCTTTTGGGAGCATACGCAGGATAATCATTCTTGGAGTATTAGTTTTACTGTAAAAATTTTTGACAGGAAAAATGCTACTTATATGTTAAAACAAGCTCAGATATTTAAAGGAGTTAAACAAATTTTATATTATTTTCAGATACACAATAGATTTCTAAGAAATATTGAGATTTAGACTGTGCTCCTGAGTCCCTAGGGCTATGTGTTTATGAGAAATTTTCAGAATATTTCCGTTGTTACTGTTTCTTATGTCCTAATTTTTAATATATAATATAATCTGCCTGGAATCTCTTCATATCCTCCACCCTCCCTTTCCCTTTATGATGCACCTCAAAGCCTTTCCTGCATGAAGCATTTGCTGATCACATGCTAGAAATTGTCCTTCTCTGCATGCTTTATCATTTTATAGCACTTTGTCATATACTGCCTTATATGATGTATGTGTTTGGTTGCTATTTTATATTATGCATATATCTGCACTTACCGTACAGTTTTAAGACTATTAAAAGAGGAATTACTTTTCATATTATTTTTTTCTCCACTGTGAGATCTGGCATAATTCTTTATAATATGGTAAGCGTTTATTATTGGAATAAATGAATAAATGTTTTATCTTTCTTTAAGTTTTAGCATTTTTATATTTACGAATTAGAAGTTTAAAAAAATGCTTGCTTGTTCATTTGTTTTCTATTTGATTTTTTCATATTTAGAATGATACCCTTTTATTATGATGATTTAATGCAAGTGTTTAAATTATAAGACAAAGTTTTAAATACTAATTCAAATATTTGGTACTTAACTGTTGTTGAATCTAATACCCAGTGGTATTAATAAAATTACCAGTAAATAATTTCAGGAAATTGAAGATGATAGCTTTCTTCATCCAGATATTGTAAGAAGGAAATTAGCTAGACATGCATCTGTTATAACCATAAATGTGTTTCGTACTTCACAAGTAAATCATTTTTTTCACATTTGCTTCATCTCATAATACAAGAAAGAGATTTTTGTGAATAATGCCAAAATCAAAATAAGTCCGTGTGACCATTTCTGTGATACATTTTGAACTTTATAATACAAAATACTTATACATGTGCAGAATATATGCTCTTTCCTCTAAAAGCTTCTCTTATCTTCTAACTCCATTAAGCTCATTTTACCATGTCAGTCAAACATAGTTGTTTGTCTAAGAATGTAAGATATTTCAGAGAGATGATGTATTCACTGTTTTAATTAGTGGTGGTAGACCTAATCCAATTATTTGAGAAAAATGTCTTTCTTTTGGAGGGAAATGGCCTGCCTTAACATAAATTACTAATTATTGAAAACAAGATTCCATAAGATTGAGAATAGTTGAAAAATATACCCTGAGAAAAATTAGATTTACTTATTCTGTAGAACTCTTGTTGCATGTTAAGGAATAATTGATTACTCCTAGGTATTTTTTTTTCTGTAAGGCCTATCAGATTTCTTATTTCAGTCTTAGTTACATTTACCTCTCTTTATCAAAAGACTGCTCTCCTGGTTCTTTTCTTCCCGTCTGGCATCTAGCTTTCCTCCTCTCTGTTTATATTTCATGGTGTGTGGTCCTCTGCTGCCTCCAGCTTCATTCACATTTTAGCTATATCTGTCGTTATTTTCTCTAAGTCATTTTCACTGTGTTCTGTTAAAAAATCAGACAAAAAATTTATGTGTCCATTAGCAAAGCTACTTTTTTATAATATGACTGTAAATTGTTAAATCTTTTTCAGATACATGGCTTATCTCATCTGGTACTCTTACGTATATATTGCCATACTAATTCATTCTCTAGATTTATTTTTTTATAGTATGTTGTCACATATTTTGTTAAAGAGCCTTACTTTTCATTGTTAAAAATTTTTTTAAACTGAAATTCATTCTTGTTATGAAATTGATTTTCTAATGTAAACATTTAATTTAGATCAACAAAGTATTTAACTGATAGATTACACTGTTATCGGTGCATTATTCATGCCCTCAACACTTTTACTATGTACTAGGTACTAATGAAGAAGATAGAAATTCAGAAACTTTAACTAATTATTCTATCAGTTTCCTTCAGTTGCAAGAAACAAAGGTTCTCTCAGGGCAGCAGCTTTTAAAAAAAAAAAAAAAAAAGGGAAGATTTATTGTTTTTTTCTGTGTGGTATAGAATCAGAGTGCCAGAAAATCTGAAGCCACTTAGTGGCTGGCAGCTCTCTCAGTCCTTCTGAGTGCCTGCTCTGTTTTTTTTGCTCACTAAAGGCATTCCATTCTCTCTTCTCATTTAAATCCTGTAGAGAACCTATCTGGTGTTTTAGAATCGACTTCAATGACATAAGATTTATATATACTAAAGTATACCTATTTTAAGTTTGATGAAGTTTAACAAACTTACATACCTAGCACCTCAGTCAAGATATGGAACATCCCATCACCCCCAGAAGTCTTCTTGGGTCTCTTTGCATTCAACCCCTGCTCCCCACTCCCAGCTAGCCCCCAGCTCCACGGAAACCATTAGTCTGCTTTCTGTTCCTGGCCAGTAGATCTGCCTTTTGTAGAATTTCCTGTGTTTTCATAGAATATGTGTGTTGGACTTCTTTTGTTTTTATTTTTCCTGATATTTCACATATTAAGTTTATTCTTTTGTATTGCTTAGTGTTATTCTACTCTTTGGAATACTATACACTTCTTTATCCACTCACTAGTTGCTAGAAAATTGAATTGTTTCCGGTTTGGAATATTATGAATATCTTGTACAAGTCTTTTCATGCATATTCATTTTCATTTCTCTTTTGTAAATTCTCATTTGGTAAGCATGTGTTTAACTTTAAAAGAAGTCACCAAATTGCTTTTTAAAATGCTTTTACTATTTTTACATTCATACTACCATTTTATGAAAGCTAAATTGCACCACAGCTGCCAAACTTGATTTTGTCATTCTTTTATATTTTGAATCATTCTAGTGAGTGTATTTGATATGTTATTGTTGTTTTAATTTTATTTCCCTTAAATCTAATGATATTTAGCATCTTTTTATAAGTTATTAGTCTGTTTGGGCCACCACAACAAAATAGCACAGACTGGGTGGAGGCTAGGAGTCCAAGATGAAGATGTCAGCAAAGTTTGGTTTCTCCTGAGGCTTCCTTCTTTGACTGGCACATGGATGCCTTTTCTCCATGGCCTCACGTGGCCTTTTCTCTGTGCCTATGAATATCTGGTATCTCTGCCTCCTCTTATAAGGACACCAGTCCTATTGGATTAAAACCTCACTCTTAGGCCCTTGTTTAAACTTAAATTTAATTGTTCTTAATGATATGTTGTAAAAAGAAGTGTAACATTTTGATGAAGTGGTATATTTCAGTTTTTTTCTTTTAAAGTTTGTCATTTTTGTATATATGTCTGAGTTAACTGTGATGTATGATATCAGTTTAAAGGTCCAGATTCTTTTTTTTTTTTTTTGCATTTGGATGTCCAGTTATGCATGTGAATATTCTAACACTTCTTGAAAAGATCATCTTTTCCCTTATTTACTTATCTTGGCACTTTCATTTTAAAATCAATTGACCATATATGGTTGGATCTGTTTCTGATTTCTGTTCTGTTCTGGTGATCTATATTCTATACCAATACCATATTATCCTCTTACTATATAGTTTTTAATTTTTCTAATCAGATACAGGTAGAGTTTTCAGACACTGTTTTTTCTTGAGCAGTTTTGTAAAGTGGTTTATTTTAAGGGATTTTGATGTTTCATTTATGTTGGTGAATTTATTGGCATCAAAGTATATTGGTGTTAAATTGTTTTTAATGTTTTCTCATTTTGATGTTTATATGCTCTTCTGCCTCTGCGATGTAGGCAGATTAATCTCCTTGCCTTAGTTTCCTCAATGAGATTATAATAGTATCTAATACTGTGGTTGTAAGAATGAATTGACATTGTGCATTCACATAGAAGTATGTGAAATAGTAGCAGGCAGAAATAACACTCAGTAAATGTTAGATGTTATCCTTGAAAACGACGTAGGGGAAACTAGATGACTCCTTGCTGATGAGGTAATCAGGTTGAGTGAGATAAGCTCTAAGATCCTCTTCAATTTGTAGATTTTCTGACAATATGAAGTAGTTAATTGAGCAGTTTTAATGGATATTTACTTTTTACCATGAAAGGATTCCTTTTTATGGTTTCTGGGTGTCCAACAAGAAGGAACTATAGCAAGTTGAGGAATGACTTGGGCTTTGATTTTTTTTTTCAGTTTTTTTTTTTTTTTTTTTTCCTTAACATGTTCCAAGGTCTCAAACCCAGGACCTTGGGCTTTATAATTATAAGGACTTCACCTTAACCTCTGAACCATAGGGGTGCACCTAAGACTTTGATTTTTAAGATCTGCCTTTCGCGTACAGCACTGTGATATATAATATATATAATTAATGCTTGTTAGTTGAGTATTAATTGAATTGTTTATGTTAAATTATTCTAAAGATAGTTTCAAGGACAATTTTTTTGTTGGTTCATGTTTCTTTGCTCTGTGAATGGTGACATATATGGCACTTGTATTGCATATACTCTATATGCCTTGCAGATTATTATCTAAAATGTTGGTAAAGAGAACTAGCTGTATCATTGGTTATTTAGAATTTAGCTGTGCTTATATTTTGAACAAGAAAAGAACATGTAAACATTGAGTTATAACCTATATCAACAATTTTTTTTCTGAAAAGGGCCAGATAATAAATATTTTAGGCTTTATGGGCCATGCAGTTGCTATTGTAAAAACTACTCAACTTTTCTGTTGTAGTGCAAAAGTAGTCATAGAATATAATTATGTAAATAAATGAATGACTACATTTCAATAAAATTTTATTTGCAAATACAGGTGGCTGGTGGAATAGATTTGGCCTGAGGGCTGACTTATTGACATCTATTCTATGTAAAATTAACCAGAATTATATAGCCAGAGATCTTTCTGTGCCCTGAAAGCAGTAATTAATGAGTGTTACTCATTTGTTCTTATATGGTAAAGATTTATCCCAGAATTCATATTGGCAAATTGTCTAGGAAATGTGTACAAAGATATGGTTCCTGTTGTAAAGTGAGGGTAAATAAACACCCATTTAAAAAAAATACCAAGATTCAGGACAATTTTACAGGTTGTAATTTCTGTTCACTTTATTCAAGACATCTTAATTGAACACTGTGTTTATCCAGCACCAGCCCAAGTTCTAAATATGCTCTGGTGAGGAAGATCTTCAGCCTTAGCATTGCCCTCATGAGACTTACAGCCCAACTGGTAGACTAATATCAATGAGGTAATCATAGCCTGTTATTAATTTTCATAAACCCTGTGTGCCAACCACCATGTTATCTGAAGTTTGGAACATTATTATATGTAGCAATCCTTTCTCATATCAGGATAATTACAGTCATTCCAATTATAATCCCTCCATTTTTATTTAAGAAAAAAAAAGAAAGGGAACAAAAAATTAATAAAGAAATAGAGGAAAAAGCAGCAAAGGAACTGAAGAAAGAATACTTACAAGAAAAAGCGAAAGAAAAATATCAAGAATGGCTAAAGAAAAAAAATGCAGAAGAATGTGAGAAGAAGAAGAAAGAAAAGGTATTTTCATTAACGTGACCAGTTAGAATACATGACTTTTTTATTCGTGCATGTCATTTATGTTTTAGAAAAGTGATATAAAATTGGCGCTGTTTGCTTAAAATAGCTTTATGAAGCTATAATCCCTTTTCATTTATTTTGTTTTGCTGTGTCTAAACTTTAAGAATGAATATGCATTTTTGTTTTCTTAGGTTGAAAAATATTAGTAAGCCTGTTGATATTTTTCAGTCAGATTCAATTTTTTTGTTGTTAATTGCTTTTAAATATTTCCTGATGTATTTTTGTAGCAAGTTAAATTGCTGTAAATTACTGTTCTTTTAAAGCAACAAATTCCTTTTTTTTTCTTCTCTGGTTTGAAATCTTATTGTTTAGAGGCAGATACCATCATGTCACATCCCTGGTCATGTTAAGTTTTACTCTCAAATTATGGAAATATGATTTAGTATTTATGATTAGTAAGCCATTGGGATAAGAAGCTACTCAGGAAAAATCAGTATAATTTGAATGGAATGTTTGGTTACAGCATATCCTTGTAGGTTCTTTGTTCTTGTCATTTGAAGGAAAAAGAAAAACAACGGCAAGCTGAATTACAAGAGAAAAAAGAAATAGCAGAAAAAAAATTTGAGGAATGGTTGGAAAATGCGAAAAATAAACCTCGTCCAGCTGTAAAGAGCTATGGTTATGCCAATGGAAAACTTACAGGTTGGTTTTTTGTTAATGTGGCTTACATAAATATGGTTTTTAGGAGTAAATATTATATATTGTACTTCCCTTTGACAGAAATAGAAAGTGTAAGAATAATTTTTCTTTCAAATTACTGTTTTCTGAAAGATTATAACATATTATGTTCCTATGGAGATACTATAAATTTATTGTCTTTCTCCATAAATCATATATGTATCTATATTTTCTTCTTAAGGCATTAGTTGTAAAACTGCAAAGTAATGCTTTCTAACATTCAGAAATAAGGACAATTTACTGACATTTCTTGGATGATAAAGCCTTAATCAGGATATATTTAAGGGGTTATTTTTTCTCCCCTTCTTTTAACCTTCTCTAAGGCAGAGAGAGCTTCCAATATCTTAGGCACATTCTTTGCATATGATAGAATACCACATAGCACATAAACTAGTCTTGAAACTAGTTGGCTTTCAGGCTTGGTCTGATTATAAATGGTGATGCGTGTTTTCCTTTGTGCTTCATGTTGGAAGTTCATACCTTGCTGACAGCTGCCTTCACTTGTTTAAGTGATTTATTATTAAAAATACTCCCATTCTGTTTTGTTCACACAATGGAACATATTCCAGACTTTGTTTTGACCATCTTGGTGAAGTGTGTGTTGACATATCTTTGCAGTCAAAGTGGGTTGTCAGTGTCTGAAAGACACATTCCTGCTGTCAGAATTTGGGACACTCGTACATGTCACAAAGGTCATCTGTTCAGCTACTGAACATGGATTGCTCCTTGTCTTCCTTTTTTGAAAAAAAGTAATAAGCAGTGGTTTTAACCAGATACAATTGTCTAGTAAAGTTAAAACTTTAGGTGGGGTTATACATATTGACCAGAAATTAATTGCCAAAATAATGAATCGAATTACTCATATTATATAAGAAAAGAAATAATATATATAAAATAAAAATTGTGCAGCAAGACAAATGTTAAAATATTCAATAAAATGAGCTTGATTTTAGTAAGCATCAGATTTTTCTGTAAATGCCCCACTGATCTTAATTCTCTGTTCTTTATGCCTATAGCATTTTTACAAATTGTGAAAAGAATTTCTGTGCCTATGGTGACTGGAAAATTTGGATATAATTTCCAAATGTTTCTCCCTCACAGTTATTAGCTGTTAGGTATCACAACTCTTTAAATACCTTATGGAGATCCCAGGAGATGGATATTCCATAACTAATAATCAAAATTACAGTGACATGAAATGTTATTATTTTGAGTGATAGTCATTTAGAATTTCAGTGATTCAAGATAAATTTTGGTCCACTGTAACTACCTACAGATTCTTTTTTTTTTTTCAATAAACTTTGTTATGTGACTAGGGGAAAGTAGTATATAATCAGTAGTTTCCCTGATTGAGTTTTAAAAAAAACAAAGGTTTTGTTTAAGAATTCTAAAGTTGTTTTTAGTTCAAAACACCTGTATTTATTTTATTCACTTATTTTTTATTCATGGTAATCAGCTTTTTAAAATAGTCTTTTATGTTAACTTACACTGCATTATAACAAAGTTTCAGGTATACTAGAATTCATTTCTTATTAAAAACTTTATATGCATTTTTACTTATATATGCTTTAACAGTAAATTTCTTTTGTCTCTTGGAATTAGCCTTTATGTTTTAGTATTTGTTGCAATACACTATTCGAAAAGTCTTGCTTGAATCAAATTGGATTACTAATGATATTTTTGCTCTTTTGACATTGAACATTTTACTAGGAATTTAAAAATAGTTTCTGTGTTCTCCATTTTTCTCGTTTTGTTTTGCCATTTTAATAATTTAGGTTTTTACAATGGAAATTCTTATCCAGAACCAGCCTTTTATAATCCAATTCCGTGGAAGCCAATTCACATGCCACCTTCCAAAGAAGCAAAGGACCCCAGAAGGAAGACTAAAAGGCCTGTGATAAGTCAGCCTCACAGGTCTCCTCTGGTAATTCATAAAGGCAGAAGCAATCTTTGCCTTGGAACTTTATGCAGGATACAAAGATAGTATACATGGGAAATTGCATGCTTTTACCTGGAGTTATTTAATTTTAAAATCAGAAATCATTCTTCTTAGTAGCTCAACATTTGCTGTTGACAACTTCAAAGTTTGCATTATTGATAATTTCAAATTTTGCATTTGTGTATAGAAGTCCTTAGAGTTACTTGAGGAAGATATTTTATACATTTTCATTTTTATAAATGTTTCAAGATAGAGCTTTTATATTGTTTTGTAGGATAAGTAAGAATATCTCACAATTGTGTTTATATTTAGCTTCTATTAAAACTACACTGTAAATATCAATAAAACAAACACTTTTTCTTTGTTCTTTGGTACTTTGTTGTTTGTGTTTATATTGATTGATTATATCATTCAAACCAGCATTTCTAAGCTGTGTGTTTCAGATAACTCATAGAAAAAACTGAATAGGTTAGAATCCTAAAGTAATCAAAAACAGTCTTTGCTGATGACTTTGGTATGTTTCTCTATGTAAATATTTTTAAATAGCTAAAGAGGTATATTTTGCAATGAAGATTTGAGGGGTAGGTTTTTGAAAGGAAAATTTTAAACATTGTTTTGTGCTCTGGATCTTAGATTGATGTAACTTTAGTTTTTTTAAATATAATGAATTTTTCCTAGAACATTCAATGTTTTTCTTTTTATTTCTTTTTTTTTGTTTTAAGGAAGGATTCAGACAGGAATAAACCGAGTAAGTAAGCAGAAAGAGGAGGAGGATACATTCATTCCATTGTAATTTATTTTTAAATTTTGTTGTTTATATTGGTTGTTTCTCCCTGAATCTGGGACTCAAACCCAGGTGTATGTGGCTTGGGCTCCTTTGGAGGCATCTGTCTTAACCACTACTCCACCAGGGTGCACCTGATATAGTAATCTTAAGACACTGATATGATTTGCACTTGATTGTAAAAATGCTTATACATTAAATGTAAATGTTTATGTTGCAAATTTTTAATTTAGGATTATCAGTACATTGTTTTTTGATACTAAATATTAAGTGATATTTTAGTGAGGCTGAGAGCACTTAACATGTTTAGAATGGTAGTGCAGAGATTACTGTAATAATATTCAGCACTTTGGTTAAGTTTTAAAAATCTGTATCTTTTTTTAGAGAACGAACAAGAAATGAAAATTTGTTGTGGCAATGTAAAGTTCAGTAAGTTCATTTAAAAACGAATTCCTATTTAGAGTTGATTTTGTGTTTCTGCTAGGTTAATCGTCTACCAAATTTCTGGTCATCAGCCTGAACTTGTATTGACCAACATAAGGAAGCAGCAATCAGATCTTTAAAGGGTATTCTTATAATCAGAAATCTAGGAAAATTCACTTCTCACTAGAGAATAGTTTGAGCAGAGTCAATAGAGTTTGTTGGGTCAGATATTGGTGAGATTTAGTGGCCTAATTATCCTTCTCAGAACCTGTTAAATAGAGTGATTTTTTTTTCCTTTGGCATAGGTGTTGAAATTTTCAGGAATTATGACAGATGTAGTGGTAGAAAGATGGTGAGCATGTGCTAGAATTTCAGTAAGCTAGGGTAACTTATTTATCAGATTTTCTGATAGTCAAAAAGAGCAGTATTGGGCGGAACGGTTAGAAGAGACCACAAGTAGGTATCATCTTGACTAAGGTACCAGAACTAACTTAACAGCACTTGGGTGGACTTTGGTTAATGCTAAAGGTAAAAGGTGAACCTTTTTTTTGTCATTGTCTTCAAATGGATTCAATAAATGTTTATTGAATACCAGTTGCGTGTTAGCTGGTGTTCTAGATGCTGAAAGTTCAACTGTGCATAAGGGAGTGGGATCTTAGGTGATAGTGGTAGGAAATTGATATTGAATATGTTTATGGATAACAATTTATTTGATTCTAGGTGCTATGAGAAAATAAAACAAAGCATGGAATAACTAGTGATTTGGTGGAGGAGGAGTCCCTTGCGTTAGACAGACTTCTCCGATATGGTAACATATAGATGAGCTAGCCTTGAGATATATGTGGACTCAGCCAGGTTTAAACCACTACTTCACCAGGGCAGCCCCAGCCGCGAGTTTTGAAGGTAGTAAGAGATTAGGTGGTTTGGAAGTGGCTGTGGCACTAGACTCCACTCCTTAAGGTATATCCTGCAGGCCAGCAGCTGCAAAGGGAAAATTGCAGAAGCCCCTAGCGGCACGACAAGCATTTAAAAGCATGGCAGCAGCCGGATGATTTGGGGGCTAGAGACCAGAGATAGAACCACCATAATGAGACTGTGGAACCGTTATAAGGAAGTGAAGACAGTTGGAACAGAGTAGAAATGTGTGGAAATTTCATCCAAATTACAAGTTCTGACTTGTAAAGGGCAGTTTTAGACCTAATTAGTGATGATAATATTAGTGGAGAAAGGAAATTACAGAAAAGGACTGATTTGGGAATAAGAGACAGAGTTTTTCTTCTAGATTATTTATCAAAATAATATATACACATAATTTAAAAATCAAGTAGTACTAAAACTGTTGTAATAAAAACCATTTACCTCACTTCTCACTACTTTACAGTCCTGTTCCTGTGATTGCAGTTGTATTTACTTGTGTGTTTTGGTTTTTGTTTGTTTTTATAATTTCCTTCCCACAATAGTCTTTGTTTTCTTTATCTGGAATCCTTTTAGGTGATTATTAGTCTTTCTAAATCAATTCTTTGTTTCTTTAAACTGCTTTTTCCCTCCAATCACCCCTAACCCCACCTTTTCTGTAAGATTTCTTTGGTGTAATATTATAATTCTTTAATAATTTTTATGGCTATCTTATTTTAAATTCCAGTTTCTTTTTTCCATTTATACCTTTTTCATGGCATTCCATCCTCATTTTAAGGATATAATATCTCTTCTCATTTCTAAGAACACTATTTGCAATTTTTTTCATCGTAATTGGCTGTTTGCCTCAAATGCCTTCTTTTGTTTTTTTCTATTTAGAGGTTTCCTTCAAATGTTTGATAATCATTATCTGGCGTTTATGTTCATGATATGAATCCCTGTCTGTTTGTACTTAAGAATGGGGCATTAAAAGCTGACTGGAAGCTGTGTGGTCATAGGGAAGACTTGCTGATGATAAATTTTGTTGCTGAGGGGAAACTCCAAATACTGGAAGTCTTCCCCTTAGGCTCCTCAGTTTCTCAGAGAAGAATCTTGTGACTTTCCAGGGGGAGATCAGCCAGATGCCAGCACTCCTGATTAGGGTCTGGGAAGATGGCTCTGCACATCACAGTTCACCAGGTAGCAGTCACTCACCTGAGTTTCAGTCTAGCTGGTGTATAAACTGTTCTCCTTGGTACCTGGCTTCTCCTTTTGCTTTGTCCTTCTAGGGATCTATAGGCTGAAGTATGTACCCTCACCCTGCAGTATCGATTTTAGTGTGTAGAAAGCGTTAAATACTAAAAGAGAAAAGGAAAGAAAAAAAGGCATCTGGAGAAAGCAGCACCAATTAAAAAAGAAAAAAAATACAACTATTAATGATATTCTTAGAAATGAGAAAATGCGTTGAAATCTTTAGTTAGCTTTTGAATTCTGTTCTCTGTGCCATTCTGACTTGAATTTTATTTTGTTTCTTTTTAAATTCCTTTGCCCTCATTGTAGCAGAGATTAGGGAGGGAAAGGGATAATTTTATGTGATCAGTCTGCTGTGTTGATGGGAAATCCCAAATTTAGTTGTCTGCATATTGACATGAGGGTGTTTGTAGAGATGTGGGTTTGTTATCCAGGAGAGAAGTTTAGTTTAGGTATAGATATGTGGACCTCATCAGTTTACCATAATTAGGGAGATGAATAATATTTCCCATGGGGAGTTTGAAGCATGACATTTTCCATTCATTCACTCAACACCTACAACATGCTGGCAGGGAAAAGCTGGACCTAGGCTGTACTGAAAGGAAAGAGCCTAAAGTTAAGGCAAAGGGGAAGAAGCCATTGAAAGAGCAATGAGAAAAGGTGGGAAAGGACAGGAGAGTGTCCCCCGGCCAGGGAAGTTTTAAGGACTGGTAGTGTACTGTATCCTACAATATCAAACTCTGCGTGATGGCTTAGATGGACTTGGTGAGGCTTCTGTTTGATCACTAGAATTGATTGGATTTCTAGCATTGTGCTACTTTGAGGTGATATAGTGGTCAACGAGATTGACCTAAGTTTCGACCTCTTAGAGTTTCATTTTAGCAGAGCTGACAGTTAAACCAGGACTGCTTGTCTTAAAACACAAGCTTCCCTATTGAGAAAAAGCTAACCTTTGTTGCGGTCAGGAAAAGCTTCCAGGAGGAATCCAAGTTTGAATCGCCCGAATAATTCATGTTTAATTATTTGGAGACTGGAGAGTAAGGAATGGGCTCAGAACAACAGAAATTCCACATGTAACCTTTCAAAGACCAAGGATTGGTGGGTTATTTGGCAGCTTTTCAAGGGGACTTTCAGAGGGCTTGAATACATCGACACACTACTACAAAGCTACAAGGGGAATTTCTGAAATCTTAGTCTTTTCTAAAGAAAAAGAAACCTTGAATTCTGATCATAAAAATAGATCATCTGTGACCTCAGGGTCTGAACTAATACAGATGGGGCTCTTTTATTAAAAATAAATTGCTAGTGATCTCATTAGGAATTTGAAGTTTGGATTTCCCCAGACTTGCTTATTACACCCATGGTCCAGGTGAATACAAAGCATCGAGTTGTTTATACAACACTAATAAATTGTACTTTGTGACTTAAACTGAAAACTAATTTTTTTATTCACAAAAGAAAGCATGGCAAATAATATTCAAGTGTTTACCATGCCCATTAGTATCCTAAATTAAATTCATATGTTGGCTTGAGCAAAAAAGAATACACAAAGTTAATTCACAGTGAATATTTACCTACTGCTGTTGATAATGGCATTTTGCCTGAGAGAGAACATTTTTGAGAAAGAGCAGTTGTATCTTGAATTTCTTCTTAAAATTGGAAAGGGGTAGGTACGCTTGAATAGGGAAAATATTCAGTTATCTGTCTGTAGGGGGAAAAGTTGGGAAGAAACATGGTCCTTTTCCAGAAACCACAAAACCTCCTTTCTTTTTCTCATCCATGTGCTCTGAGCTGATACAAGTAGGAAAAGAGGAACCTCTTCTTTCTCATCAACTTTATGATCCTGGGAACCACCTGGGGGCCAGAGAGAGATGGAAGGGATCTTTGTTTCTCTTTGGTAGTGGCAGCCCTGGGTGGCGTGGGAGCGGGATGTTTTCTTAGTATGAATAAGTTTACCAAACAACCATCCAGTGCCTACCTGTGTCCAATTCCCCCTCCCTTGGCCAAGGGCTTTTCTCTCGTTTTAGGCTGAGATGCAAAGTACCTACATATGCATATGTGTAAATTTAAAAGGTAAATCTTAAAAGGTCTCTCAGACAGAAAATTCATTGTCTGTCTAGTGAAGACAGACTAAATGATCTGGAAAATCTCTTTCTGCTCTATATTTCTGTTATCCTGTGTGGTTCATTTTTATTTGTGTAGAATGTGGATTTAGGTCACTGCTTATCATTAAGAAAGGCACTGAAGGCAACATCTTTTCCCTCTATGAGCTGCGCCCTGCCCAGATGCCTATGTGCATCTGCCAGGAGGCAGCCTGGTCAAGCGAACACTAGAAGACTCAGCTAAGTTTGAGTATGAGCTCTTTACACTCTGGGAACCAAACAAGTCTCTACCTCTCAAGCTCTCAATTTACTTTCCTAAGAAATGGTCTTCATAATCCTCACTCTATAAGATGGTTGTAAAGTTAACAAACCGTGTAAGGCATCTGGTATAATATTTGACACAGAGATGATGTTTAATTAATATATCATTTTGCACACTTATAATGGAGGAGCATTATTCTTCCTGGCAATAGATTATATGAAGGGTGGACACTCCAATGAGTTGTTCCTTTAATGGGATTTCCACATGGATACTACTGTGATGTGTTCATTATTTTGGTGCCATTCTTGCAATTGTTTATAAAACTGATCTCTGAAAGTTGCAGGAGTGTCTTCTGGTAAGTGTATGCTTTTTAGAATGCCAGTCTTTTCAGGATGTGGAACCTTTCATAAGTTTCTTTGTTACGATTGTACAAAAGTCTCCATATAAATTTCATAAGGGAAACCCGGGCATATTTTGGATTTTCTCTGGCTAAATTGGTTTGCCTAATTAAATTTGAAACTTTGTTAATATGCTTCTTGGAAACTTCTTGAAGTTGTCTTTGGCTGAAATTATGGATAGTTGTTTTCCATATTTCATAAGAATCAAATAGAAGAATTAATTTAAAAAATTAAAACCTTATTATGTTTGGATCCTCTGAGAAATAGGCTACATGACAGGGTTAGTCATGTAAGGGATTATTTGGGTAACAGCCTTGAGGGAAAATGGGGAGGGAACCATGATGTAGGTCTGACCACTCTGGAGACCAGAAAGAGGGAAGAAGAGTTGGACAGAAGTCTTAGACTGCAATGCAGTTCTAAGGAAAGTTTACAACGCTGACATCTCCCAGCCCACAGTGCCCCTCAGAAGAATCTATGTTTTGTAGTTATGAAACTGCGCTAGAGTCTCTGCTTGCCCAGTCACTGACTATGAGCAACATATGGTAGAGTGAACCAGGCTGGAACACAGTGGTAGATTCGGAGCATGGCATCTGGGGCATTATGCTTCTGACTTTAGATCTGAAAGGCTCTTTTCCATGACGACCAGACCTCACATACACTTCCATGGCCTATGTTACAATGTCTTATGTTCCACATAGTTTTCCTCAGGTATTAGTGTCACAAAATAATTGGAAAGGAACCTGTAATGTTGCCTTCAAATGCAGGCAAGTGGAGGTGATTTATCTGAATTTAAAATTTAAAAACAATAAAACTGACTAAAACCTGGTCTGCTTTTTATTATCAACATGTTAGAGTATTATCATCACTATGAGTCATGTTGATGATAAATATTCCACCCTGCCAGGGCAGATGGCTCTGAGATTTTGAATCCAAGTGATTTGGAGTAGGGCATTATGATGAACAGAAGCTAGAATGATAAATATCAATATTGGAAAGGATACTCAATGGCAACTTAGTTTAATCCCAAAACTTTTTTTTATGCTTAGTGCTCTCTATCTCCAAATGGAAACACTTTAGCATGTTTTGAAATATAAAATATAGTACCTGCTGGGTAAAGTAACAGAAAAGAGTAGATGAAGACTCCAAGGGGAAGAGTATAGAAAGAAATCAAAGGACAGAAAATTGGTCATTAGACAACACTCACCTTTGGGAAACATAAAGCTATTAAGAAATACTAGTTAAGGAGACAGAAGATTTCCAGAAGGAGAACCGGGTGGTGTTATAAAAACCAGAGAAACAAGTGGATTTTCCCCACTTTGTTATTTTTTGAATTACATAGATTTAAGAAACAGGGAGTGACCATGGGGCCAATACTGCAGGAGGGTGTCCTACAAGATTTCTCTTGGATGTGACTCCTGCTCCTGGGAAACTGCATCCACTGAGGAGGAATCAGGACACATCCATGGAGAACCCACCCCTCCAACCAGAACCTAAAACCAACTAGTTCTTGATCTCTTTGGGGACTTAGAAATTTTCGATAACCTCAGGAAACCCATTGTCTTTCAAACAACACAGTTTCCCATAGTTCACTGACCACCCCCACAAATGCCATCCCAACTCAAGACTCTCCAGGGACCCCATGTTAGCACACATTTCACTAATGGGTACCTCTCCACTAATGGCTACAACTCTTGCTTGGTTGATGAGACGGTGATTAAGTATTAAGAGCTATTTCTTCTTGCTCAGATTTTAGCAGGTCTACGGCTATGAAGGCCATAGGAATCGATTTTGTTTTGCCCTTCTGTGAAGTGATAGGCTTCCTATAGGTATTTCTTGGGGTTTCCAAGACTGTCAGTCTGCAAATTGAACTTTTTCTGGATTCCTGTCTGTTGATTAGCTAAGTCGCTAACTTAGGTCTGCTAGTCACTCTTCTCCTTGCCTTTAGACTTAACCAGCATCTTTAACTTATGTTTCCAGCTCTCTAACTTATGAATTCTACTTCTTTTAAAAGACTCACCCTGATTTATTCTCTTTTCAAATGAAAGAATTTCTAAAAGCAATGAAAACATTTTGATTATAGAAATAGAAAAATGGTGCCTTTAAGGCTTTAAAGGAAAAGGGAGCAAAATTATAGTTAACTCTTGCCAATCTCAGCCCAAGAGAAGTGCTGTGACACGGAAATTTCAGCTCACTAGACAATTGGACATGCCATGTTTGTGATTTATATTATAGCATTTTATACCCTTTTTTCTGATTTTACTTAGGCTACCATAGAAATGTTTTTGTAATGCCTACGAATTGTAGAAATGTCCATGTGTTAGGAAATTGTTTTAGGATAGGAAATGTGCTTTGATTGTTACATAGGTGTCATTATTGACGCAAGATAGCTCTTCATGAGGGACTTGAGTTTGATAAGTCAAAGGAAATTTCTTAGACTATGAACATTATATGAAAAACAGTTAAAATTATGAGTGTGAAAGAATATTAGTCTAGAAATGATTATTTTTGTCAACTGTATATGTGATATTTAAAGATGTATGAATCTGGATAAAGCATTAAAAATGTCCTCATTGCACAAGGGGATTCTTGGGGTGATAAGCCTGAACTATGTGGTACTATCGTATTAGATCACATAACTTTGCATTTTTCGAACCTTGTAGAATTTTGCACCACCAGAGTGACTTTTACTGTGTTCAAAGCAAACACCACAGGATGTCAGGGATGTAGAATGGAATATAGACTCTGACAAATGTATCTAACTATATTGTAAATATAGGACAGTTTCTCTGTAGGGGATGGGAAAGAAAGCGGTTGACATAAACAACTATGGAAAACAGTGTTTTGCCTAGATACTGTAAGACTAAAGACAAAGAACTGTACAAAACATGGGTAAACATATTTATCTCAGGGGGACAGTTTAGCAAATCTGACACTACTTTATATGTTTACTAGGACTGGACAAAAATACGTAAATATATTGCAGATAAAATGAGAGCCAGATGTCAAGTTTTTCACTGTCAGAGACAGAAGAGAAAAATACATGGGATGGAGGAAAGGGTTTGAGGTTTACAATACAGATAGGTACATATTATTAACATAGATGTGTGTGTACGTGTGCACACGCATGCACACACATGCATACACACAATGATTATTGTAATACATTTATTTCCTAACTTCTTTGAGGAGGCTGAGATACAATGAGCCCTTAGTAGCGATTAACGCACTCAAGATTTTGCTTCTAAATACAACCTTCAATAAAAGGATTCCATTGAGAAATGGCTGATTCTAGAGCTCGGGCAAGAAAAATGCAAGATGGACCTGGAGCATTCTACATTTTCAAAAATAAGGCGATGATGAGGAAAAGACGACACAGGCCAGCGTGAAAGAGCTGCAGATGACCAAAGCCAGAAAAAATTGAGAAACAAACTAAACAACAATCACATTGGATTATAATCTAAAGAATAAAATATCCATTGATTCATGTTCATAACAGATTGAATAAACATAAGTACATCTGCAGGGTGTTGAGAAACATCTTTCTTACAGGAGAATTCCAATTAGTAAATGTAGAAGGAATGAGAAAATAGAAAAATCACCATTAGAAAACCACAGTAGTAATTGTTTGCTTGTAAAAGACCCATGATGAATGGTCAAACAAGCAGATGAAGCTTTAAGGAGAAATAGGAGATGTGCATAGTTTCTCACTATCTGCCCGAAAAATTTTCATTCATTTAAATGTTTCAACACTCCTCCCTCCATAAGGTGGAACTCAATTCCCCTCTCTTTATTGAATGTGGCTTAGCCTTAGTGTCTCACTGCTAATGAAGCAAATAAAGAGAAACCTGGTCACTTTAACCCAATGATCAAGGTTAATATTGCTAGAAATACGTCAGGTTGATATGGATTCTCTGATATGATGCGACTAGAGGAGCACTTAACCTCTGTGGAATTCTTCCCCCCACCCCAGTCAATCCAGTACCTCAATCTAATCATGAGATAAACATCAGAGCAATCTGAATGGAGGGACATGGTACAAAACCTGACCAGTGCTCTTCAAAATAGTCTAAGTTATAAAAACAAGGAAAGATCAAGAAACCATTACAGATTAAAACTAATAAAAAGTAAATGCAAGGTAGTACCCTGGATGAGTTCCTAGAATAGAAATCTGAATGAAGATTATAGTTTAGCTAATGTACTGTAACAGTATTAATTTCTTAATTTTGACAAATGAAGTATGATTATATACATGTTTCTGTGATTATAAGTGGTTATAGCTAAGGGAAAGCTGGGTGAAGAGCATCTAGGAATTCTACATACTATCTTTTTTAACTTGTAAAAGCAAAATTATTTTTAAATAAAAGGTTTAAAACTGTTGCCTCTGCCACTTATACTTAGTAATTCAGAGATTTTGTTTTGCTTGTTTGTTCTTTCAAATAATATCTTATTATTCTATTTTAACATGATGATTTTTCCTTTGGTAGGAGAGCATTTCAACATAGTTAAACTATCCACTCCAAAAATGGGCTGAAGAACTGAGTAGACACTCATTTAGAGAAGACACATAGCCTACAGACATACAAAAAAATGCACTATGTTACTCACCATCAGAGAAATGCAAATAAAACCCACAATGAGATGTTAACCTGACTCCAGTGAGAATGGCCTATATAAAGAGCTAGAAACAAATATTAGAGAGAGAGTAGAGAAAAAGGACTCTCCTACACTGCTGCTGGGAATGTAAATTAGTGCAACCTCTTTGGAAAACCGTATGGAGATCTTCAAAAAAAAAAAAATGCATGTATCATTCAATCCTGCAATCCACTCCTAGGCATATATCCAAAGAATATAAAAACACTAATCAGAAAAAATATGCATTCCTATGTTCATAGCAGTATAATTCACAATAGCCAAGACATGGAAACAACTTAAATACCCATAACAGATGACTGGATGAAGAAGCTATGGTGTATGTGTTCAATGGAATTCTAAGCAGCTTTTTGAAAAGACGAAACCATGCTCTTTGCCACAACCTAGATGGCATTGGAGGTGATCATGGTAAACAAAATAAGCCAGAAAGAAAGTTTTGTTTTGCTTTTATAGGTAGAATATAAAGAAACAAAAGAAACAGAAATCTCAGCAAAGTTCACAGAACAAAAGATTGTGGTTACCAGGAGGGTGGTAGAGGGGAGGGAAGGAAGATGGGAAAAGGCGGTGGGAAAGGACCCTAGAATTCTGGTGGTGGGTGTGGTGTGAAATACACTCACGCCGAGGTATGATTTCAATAACCTAAAATGTAGATAGCAATGAAAGCAAATGATGTACTAAAGCTATTAAAACATAGTTATAAATAAGGGAATTATTTAAAGTAAGTGCCTTATTACAGTTTATTTGTGGGTCTTAAATAGAACTAAAGTCAAGTTGAATAATGATCAAAGCTAAGACAAGTAGGTTATAAATATGCATGGGTAAGTGCATTTCAGTCAATGTAATATTTTTGCTGAGTGGAGAACATGTGTTGGGAATATTTCAGATAGAATATTATACACAGGGAAAAACAATTTCAGATTATATACATGAAAGGGAACTACCCAGTGTCATTGGGAGAAAACCCCTATTTTTTATGTCATGGTCTTAAAAATCCACATATGCATTGTTCACATATTCTTATTTTGCATGTATTCAGGTAAACCAGCTTGCTTTGTAGTTAATCCATTTCTAATAAGTTGAAATCAGAATAATAAACTTAGTTTGTGCTATTAAATATATTCTGACTTGATTTAAATTTAGATGGGCTATGCCAGAATTTACAAATTGGTGGCCCAGGATATGTATTTAGTTCTGGGGTATGTTTTCAGTAACTGGCATAATTTTTTAAATGTTAAATTAGTTGCCAATATTTCAAACAGTGAGTTTGGCATAAAAGTTGGATTTCCATTCTCTCTCAAACAATGAGATCTGACAGCACCGGGCATACGTCCTGACATGGTCGTGGTTGGCAAGCACAGGGTGGTGGATGCCTGTTACAGCATGTGCCCTTTCCAGTTTCTTCTTATATTTAGATTTTTAAACATTGAGTTAAATTCACATACATAAAATTAACCATTTCAAATGGAACACTTAAGTGGTATTTAGCACATTCACTGTCTCTATCTCATTCCAAATTTTGTATTACTCCTCAATAAAGCTGCTCCATTTAAGCAGTCACTCCCTGTTCTCTACTCCCCCAAATCCTGATGTCTACCAGTCTTCTTTCTGTCTCTGGATTTTCCTATTCTTGATATTTCATGTAAATAGAGTCATATATGACCTTCTGTGTCTGGCTTCTTTACTCAGCATGTAATATTTTCAAAGCTCATCGGTAGAGCATGAAGCAATACTTCTTTCCTTTTCATGACTTAGTAATATTCCATTGTAGAAATGTGTCCGTTTCATCTATTCATTCATATGTTGTAAGCATTTGGTTGTTTGAATCTTTTGCCTGTTCTGAATAGTGCTTCTATGAACACTTGTATACAAGGTTTTGTTTGAATGAATATTCTCTTAGATATTTTCTGTGGACAGTATGTTTTTTTATTCATCATTCTTAACACTGCTGTCACCCACCCTGACCTCCTTTCTTTCTTTCTCATCCTGCCTCCTTTAGCTTTTGTACTTACATTTTTTGATCAAATGGGAGTGGGCATATCCATTTTCTCACCATTGCTGCACTTTCTTCCAGCACAAACCATGAACTTATTCATGAAATCCTTTATTTTTTCTTAAAGATATACCTCCACACTGGATTTCTTTGTCTTTTCTCCCTGAATTTCAGTTACTTTGATAAATATTGATTATACATGAAGGTGGTTTTTATTTTATTTTATTTTATTATTTTTGACATTTAAAAACTGGGCAGTTTGAGAAGATGTAAAATTGAGGCTAGCACTCTGCCCTTTTACAGTAAGCATTTATTTTATATATGCATCTGGATTTAATTATAGTTGGCATCGCTGAACTCTGAGGCTTTTTTTTTTTATATGCATTGCTGAGTTGTCATGTGTTTCTGCAGTCAAGAGTATAATCCCTAAAATGTATAGTCACTCATCTGTTTTTTTTTAACCTGGCCTCAAGTTCTCTTTTACCCACCTTTCCCTACCCCCATACTCCTGGAAAGGCTTCTTTTTTTACTTCAGTGCCCATCAATGCCCCCTCTCATTTCCCCTTGTTTGTCACTTAATCATTCATTCTAAAATGACTTAATTTCTCTCTGGTTCTATCTAGCTTCCCTAAACTGATTATAAAATCCTGCTTAAAATCTAGTTTTGTTTGTTTATTATCTCATTCTGTGCAGAGCATATGGAATAGGTCATACAATGAATATTTGAATTAGTGTCTTATTGAACCAAGAAGAAATGCCCCTTTACAGTGTACTTAACTTCTCATTGTTAAAAATTGAACAAGTTTGAAAGTGTTCAGATTCATTTTTCAATGCAGTGCTTTTACAATGAGGATTAGTAGCAAGTTGAAAATATAGTTTTGTGTTATACTTATGGACACTAAATTCCTTTTCAAAGCTACTCAGTGTTTAGCAGATGTTGATGATTCTGAAAATGTGTTTTGTAAACTACCTAATCAGAATTGCCTGTGGTGGTTAAAATGGGGATCCTTGAACCCCACCTCTAAGTTTATACAGGAATTCAGCCTGGTGGTTGAACCTAGGAATTTGCATTAAAAAAAAAAAAGCTCTCCTGGAGTCTTTTGTACTCCATTTTGAGAACCACTGGTAGTTTTTGAGAAGAATCACTTCATTTGGAATAGTTCGGTGTCCAATAGGTTGGAAGTCCAACTTAAATTGGATCCAGGAACACAAAACAATGAATTGTATAGTGAATGATCATTTTAGTTCAATTTTTGAGATGTTAAATTTTTTGGTGTGCATCTATAAAGGAATATTACTGATGTATAGTTTTAATAACATGGAATTTAGGTCCTAGAAATTTAAAATTCCCAGGTAACCTGAGAATTACTGAGGTGAAACCGAATAAAACCATTCAAAAATACCACTGCATATGATTAACACATCAGTTATTCCTAGGATATAATTCGATAATAAAAGCTGAAAATGTAGTTGATAAACAGTTACTGCACTACACCCTCCATGTTACAATGTTTCCTGAAATTTTTAAAAATCTTGCATCATTTACTGCTGTGATGAAGTTCTGGAGTGTGTGGAGCAGGCTTTTCAAGGTAATACATTTAGATAATGCAGACTTCTGTGACCTTGGGGTTAAATACACAAACCATTAATAAGTAATCCAGCAGTAGAATGAAACAATCACCAAACAAAAGTGACATAGTGCATGACTTGCTGGTAGCAAGTAACTGAAATGAAACAAGTTTGTTCTATTTTAGATACTATAAGGGGATAATTGCAGGCAATTTAACAAGGACTTTTTGTTAGAAAAATCAAGGGTTTTCTGGTTGTTTCATCTGCATTACAAAGTTTTCCTCCCACTCAACCTTGTGACATTTAGTTCTTCTTAAATGTATCATTTTATGTAGACCCTCATTGGGAAGTGAAGCAATGATGTATTTATTCTGTAAAGATGTTTACAAGTATAGTTTTCTTGTGGACTATGTTTAATTCTTATGTGCAGATTGGCAGTTCACTAAGGGATTTGGCAGAAGCAAAGCGTCCTTCAAACTCAAGCTAATAAAATGGTACTGACATTTTTACAGAACAAAATATATACCCAGCACTAGGTAAATGCTTTGACATACCATGTTTTAACCCTCACCGGTATCAGCTTGTGACAGAAGAAAACTGAGGATACAGAGGTCAGTAGCCTTATTTAAGATCCTTCAGTGTCTGTTTTTTCTTATTTCATGCACTGGATAGCCTGATTGATTTTAAAAAGGGAGGCTTTTCCACTCCCAAACACAGCTTTCTCCCTCGCTTAATAGAAGGTAGAAACCACAACATTGCAGGCTACGAAAGGGAGTGGTCTGCTTAGGTTGGTATTCAGACTAATGAAGTCTAAACTTCTTTCAGAACTGAAAGCAGACAAGAGCTGGGGACAAGTTCAAGGCCTCCAGAAATCTGAACTGCTTTCCCTGATTCTCTGAGTTTTCCAAAAGTGTGACTTCACTATTTTGCTTCCATTTCCAATTCCAAGAACTCCAGATTTACCCAGGATCAAATGTAAATACCAAAAATACTTTCCCAAATCAAAGAAAGGATTTTTGGATTATCTGGGTCACTGGTCCCCTCCACTCAGCTTTGCAATCAAGAGCTGAGGAGACCCATATGATAAGCAATCCTTTGATGAAAGATTTGATCCTCAGTTAATTGTAGGAGTTTCATTTTTATTTCTATACATCTTAGTTCTGACAAGTCTCTTTCTGAAGAATGCCCTGTTCAGTTCTCTAGATTTTAGAATGCCACTTAAAATGCTGTGATATTTAAGAAATGAAAGATGAAGCCATGTTTCAGGAAGAAAAAAAAATCAACTGGGAGTAACAATTTAAGCCAGATTGGATGCTATAAAGTATTAGCTGTGGCTATTGAAATAACAAGTTAGCAATCATAAACTGCTCTCCCATCAAAATGAAGCAGTACCCTTTTCCGTGGCCCCACTTTTTTCTTTTCTTTTACATACAGCTTTATGATGCACTTGTCAGGCTAGTCGTTAAATTCATATTTGTATCCAGACCAGGAAGATGGTTTGGGCTTCCAAGTTGGTCAAGTTGAACTGCTTTGAAGCTAGTAATCTGCTGAATTAGCTGCCTTCTTTCATGGTATTCCAGAACAAACAGATCTCCTTTTTTAAAAAAAAAAAACAAAAAACTCCACTTTTGTTATTTCAGGTGGTTTGAGTCTGTTATTTTTACATAAAGATGTTAAAGTCCTTCCAATAGAGGTTCAAAGAGAAATTTAGAAATAAAATGTTAAGCAGATTAAAAGGACCTTTAGAATGATGATCATGTCACTTGGGTGAATGATGAGGTTAAAACTGGTCCTTAATTTTACAGTGTAGCCAGTCATAGTTTGTTTTGTTTTGTTTTAACTTGTATGAAATGTCTCAAGGTAGGACAATAAATCTTTGTCTAAATCTAAAAGGAATATAATCATTAAGACAAATATCAGAAAAATAATCTTCATTGAATACTTGAAACACTGTGGGCACTATCATTCTCCCCATTTAACAGATGAGGAAATCAAGAGACAGAGAGATTACGATCATATGCCAAAGAATGAGAAGTTACCTGATTGAGGAGTAACGTCGCACAATGTGAACCCTGGTCGTCAAAGGCATGCAGACCTGCGTTCAAGGTCTACCTGTGATGCTCATTAACGGAGTAACCTTGAACACCTCTTAATTCCAAGGTTCTCATATGTCAAATGGAATTATCTGTTTCAAAGGGGGATTTTGAGGATTTATTGTAAAAGTAATTATAATGAAATGGTTTTGTTTCATACGTGCCAGGTATTGTTCTAAGCACCTATTTACGCTAGTTTAGTTTTTATAGCAGCTCCAATTATGTAGAAACTCTTATTAGCTCCATTTTTATTAACAAAGACAACATAGCATAGAGAAGTTTATAAACTTGCTAGTTAATAATAAAACCTGGCTTCAAAATAGCTAGCCTAACACCTGACATTTAACAGGCAGTTGATGATCGCAGCTATGTTATTGGTACCTGGAAAAAGGGAATGTTTGTAATCTGTCAGAGTAACACTGATTTTTCCCTTTTCTCATAATACCTTCACTAATAAATACTGGGAAAGGACCAGGGAAGAAAAAATACCAGGTTCATGGGCTTATTTAAAATGATTGCAACCTGCTCATCAGTGTGAAATCAGAAAGGAATGAACTAATTTTATTTATTATTTTTTCAGAGGAAGGCAGTAGGCAGGAATAAAGGTGAGTAGGCAGGCGGCAGGAAGGGAGGGAGAGGGAGCAATAAGCATTTACTTACTTAGTTGTTCATTTTGGTTGTCTTCCCCCGCCCCTCAGCCCCCTGCCAGGTCTAACTTAGCAAATTCAATTTCAGCTTTATTTCATATGATACATTAAAATAATTTGCTGCTACTTTTTCATTAATGGATGTACTTAGGCAAGGTATGGAGAATAATAATCATATCTAGATATGAATCATGTTTGTATGTAACCAAGTTTTTCTCACCTAAATGAATTTATTCAATAAGAATCTAAAATTATGTTTTGAGACTTTTTTCTTTTATATGTTTTGCTTCTTTAAAAAAAATCAAAACCGTAAGTAGTTGTCATGTGAGTTTACTTTTAAAAAGTCAGTACTCCATGCTCCATTTTCTCTTTTCCTCTTCTGCATCCCCACCCCTATGCATGGCCTCAACACGTACAGAGACACACACAGCACACATACACATCCATGCTATGCAAAGAATAGCTTTTAAAAAATCCACCATTAAGCACCAGTAGGCCAAGGAATGTTTGGAACCAGTATGCTGGAGCCAGAAAGGTTTATCACATTCTGAAAAGAATCTTTGGTATTAATGGAGAAACCAGAACCAATTGTAAAGCATAATTACTGCACAAACATGCAGTATGTGTGAAGCTGTGATCATTTCTTTAATCTCTCATGCCAGAGAAAACCTAGACAGAGTGTCCGTTGTTTCAGTTCCCACGCATGCTCCTTCAATATCTTGCTAAAACATTGCTTTGTTTATATATACATTCATATAAATGCAAGTAAACACCCAAGTTCAACTTCTTAGAAATATGGTTTGAGTTCTTAAAGTAGATTTAGAAATTTGGCCTCTCATGCAGGTAAAAAATAAAAGGCAGTCACGTAGTTAGCTTTATGGCTCCAATTTCAACAACTAAATGGTCTCATGCAAGTAAATGGCTGCCTTCCACTCCCAAACAGTAACTACTACTTTAGGAACTATGTGGTCAACTCATTTCTAGGAAGAAAATCCCCTATTTTTTACATTTGTGAAACTAATTTCTAAGCAGTGTCTTAAGGATGTCTTCTGACCACATGGTTTCTGTAATATAGTCTTGGTTTTTTTTTTTTTGTACTCCATGACACAATAAATGTTAGTAATAAGTATAATCATGATAGCTATTGAGAACTTACTGTGTTTCAAGCACCTGGCTATGTTCTTTTTATGAGCATAACTCATAGAATTCATTCCCCACCACCATTGGGTAGATGCTATTACTATACTCATTTTACTGGTGATTTTAAAATCTATCAAATTCATGAAACACTTAATCAAATCTTCAGTTTTTAAAGAAAATAATAATTACTTTGCTTTTCTTAATTTATTTCTGCTTACTTTTCATAAAACATTTTAACTTATTCAGTATATAGTTTTAAACATATGTTATGAATCAGAAACTCCACTATACTATTTGCTGAGCATACAGAAATCAATAGGGTATTTCTCCCATCCTCAGAGCTCTTTATATAGGAGGGAAGACAAAATTGTAAACCTAAAATTACTGAATAATAAATTAAGTGATAGAAATATGTCAGAATATGTAGAGAGGAGTGTGAGAGAGGGCAAAGCATATTGCAAAATGGATGAACTAATCCATGAATTAGAAATTAAAGGACAAAAAGTTAATTAAGATGAGTAAGAGAGAGAGGCATTCCACAGAAAGAAAGCAATGTGTATAAAGGCACAGAGCCATGAATCTACTAAGTATGTTTAATAAATAGAAAGGGAAGGAAAATCAGGTAGATATCCAATTGTTTAGGGCCAAGGAAACAATATTAAGGAGTTTATACCTTATTTATAGATTATGGACTTGAGTAGGATTTTAAATGATTGAAAGACAAGGCAGGCTTATGATGTAGAAAATTTACTTCAGTAGTCTAAGCAAAAACATATTGGGGCTCGAGTAATATAAAATGGGAAGGTAAGAGTAGATTTGAAAGCTATTTAGTGGTCAAAGTTAATAGAATTTGTTTGAAGTAGAAGGCAAGGGAAAGAATGAGGATGACTGAGATTTCAGAATTGGAACATATACTACTTAGTTCTAGATTCACTGGTTATAACACTTTCCCTCTCCTCCAGAATAACAGAAGCTTAAACACAAAGGGCAGGGACAGAAGGTTTAGGTTGATGTGGCTCCGTTGGACCTATGGGCCTATCTTTCTGCTTTATCCTCTTACTGTAGAGCTTCTTATTCAAAGCCACCTCTTGTTCCAAGATGGATGCTGGAGCACCAGCCATCATCAGGTCCATGTTGCAGGACAGAAAGAAGCACAGAGACAGCCGGCCCCTCCTAGCTGAATCAGCTTCCTTTTATGTAGTTTTCCTGGAAATCATACACAACATTTCTACATCACTGGCTGCAACTGAATCACATGACCCTATTAAAATACTAGGAAGGCTGAGAACTAAGTTACTCCAGGCAGCATTGTGCAGGTAAAAAAAGACTTTATTAAAGGAGGAGGAGGAGGAAGAGAGGAAGAATAGTTCTGGAGTTGGCCACTAATAGTAACTGTATGGTTCATGAGACTTGGCAATAGATGTTCCACCAAGAGAAAATTAGGGAAAATCCTTTTCAGAGCTTTGCATAGCAATGAACAGAAGTAGAAAATCCATAGAGAAGGAAAGCTTAGGGAAGCTGAAGTAAAATTAGAAAGAGTGATGTAAAAGAAACCAAAGAGAAGAGAATGATCAAAAGTTCCAGATCTTATGGTTCAGTAAGATTAGAAATAAAAGTCCACTGGATTTAGTATGGAAGTCATCATTGTTAGTTTTTTAAAGACCACTTTTATTGGAGATGTAGAGGCAGAGACAGACTACAGTGGGTTAGAGCATGAATTAAATATTAGAAAACAGAAATTACAGCTATAGACAATACCCTTTAAAAACTTGGCAAGTGTAAGGGAAAGCTGTAAATAAGAGGAGGAGGTTAACGTGAGTGTTTAAGGGTAGCAGAGATTTGAATGTGCCATTAGCTGATGAGAAGGAACCAGTAGAGAGACTGAAGATACAGCATGTCAGAATAGACATCTTGAGATCGAAACAGCCAAATTTCAGGAGTGAAATCTTAAAAAAAAAGAAAAAAAAAAATCAGTGAACTGCCTCAGAATTAGAGAATCTACCGATACTTGAAATAATATGAAAAAAGGAGCCCTGGGTGATGAACCAGCCCCAAAGCTGGCTTTTGTTCTGATGTCTTCTCTTTTGTTTTTTGTTTGTTTGTTTCCCCCACCCTCAAGTCTTGAACCTCGAATCCTTGGGCTTTAACATGATCTGCACCCTAGCCAGGTGAGCCACAGCAGTGCTCCTGTTCTGAGGTCTTATGAACTCTGAATTTACTATGCTGCTCTTCTGGTGGATGCATGGCCTGAGGGGAAACTTGTCTTGTAAAACCCTTTGGTCCTACTCAAGTAGTATAAACATGCATAAAGTTAGACACCAAAGGCTACAGTCTCCATATAAAGGTGAAGAAGAAATAAATCTTGTCATGCAGAAAGAGCAAAAGAAAAGCTTAGTAAATTTTCTTTTCTCAATAATGGTATTACAGGGGGGTAAGGGGTGTCACCTGAGAATTTATAGCTATACACTTGTTTGGACAACTCAAAGAACTTAATTTTAAAGTAGTCCTTACTGATAGTGCTTAAAAGTCACTGGTTAAAGCAAATGTAAATCCTTTTCTGAAGAAAATCAGCTCTAAATCAAGCCTTAAAGAATGACTCCTAAAGTTCTCAAGAAAATTTGATGTTCACAGCTAAAAGTTTAAAAAATACCAAAGGATACTTTTGCTTCCAGCCCAGATGGAGGAATAGGGATCTGATATATTCTCCCGGTTGAAATATCTAGAAAAGGGAAATAAAAGAGCTTTTCAGAGTTGAGACATCAGGCAATAGAGGACAGTGATAGAAGACAAGCAGGTCAGCCCTGCACCTGCTCAAGTTTATTGCCTGCAAAAAATGTGCAGCCTGTTTGCAGAGAAGTGGGTCCTGGGCTGAAGCAGAATAGCCTTGAGTTGAGTTGAAACTGGAAGTGTGGGGAAGCCAAGGTGACAGACATTACAGGCCAGTGCACTGGAGAGCATAGAGCTGCACAGAAAGACACAAGCGATCTTCCGAGTCTCCCTTAAGATTTCAGCTAAGTTTTGAGCAGTTCAGATGTGTGAGGAAACTACCTGAGGCTGGGAAAGAACCACCTAAAAGGATTTCCAAATGTAGTTCCCAGGGCTCACACAGGTCTGTTTCAACCTGTTTCATCAGCCGAAGCTCAAAACTCTCATAACTACAGCCATGTAGTAGGGTACTCAAAAGAATTGTGCTTCAGTAGTAGAACCAAATTAGTAGGCAAATAAATGCTTTGTGGTCCTATATAGTAAAGCAAGTTCAACAGAATCAAATAGTTTCCAAGTACCTTATCTCCACTCCAGAAGAAGACACAAGGATATTTAGTAGCCAAATGTCCATCATTGTATGATAAACAAATTGCTAAATATCACATAATGGAACATTACTCAGCAAAAAGAAAAAGAAAAAAAGAAAAAGAATCCATAGCACTCATCATAAACATCAACTTAATTACGTGGTATAAAGGGAGCGAGAATAAAAGGGGTATATACTATATATGTTTTTAAGTATATAAATGTCTAGAAAAAACAAGCTAATCAAATTTGACCAAAAGCAGCTGTTAGTTGGGAACAGAAGTGTTTGATAAGGATTGACAAGGAAGTTCTTGAGGGAGGAATCACAAAGTACAGGAGAAAATTTTGGGGTGATGGATATGCCCATTATCTTGATAGTGGTGATATTCCATAGATGTAAACATATGCCAAATTTTGCTTCCTCAGTATGTTCTGTTTACAGTATATCAATTACAACTCAATAGTGCTTTTAGAACTTTTAAAAAAATACACAAGGAAAGAAGGAGTCACAAATAAGAATTATCAGAAAGGACAGCTGAAATAAAAACATTATAGAATGCTGTTAAGAAAAACTTCAAAAACATAGAATAAATATTTTTTATGATGAAATGCTAAAAGCATTTAAGATCAGGAAGACAATAGATCAACTAGCAACTGAATCTACTGCTATCCAGACCATTACAGTAAGGTAAGAAAAAAAAATAAGATTATTGCTGATGCTAAAAATGTGCTAAATGTTTCTGTAGATAAATCATCTTGCCTAATGTGAGAGTTAGGCAAAGTGATTAGAGATGGTATTACTATAGAAAAGTCAGATGCATTTCTATTCACCAGCTGCTATTAGTTGCCTTTTTGCAATGATACACAAAGTATAACATTCTAAGGAATCTAAATCCCTTTGTGGAGAAAATGATAAAATATTATCAAACACAATTAAAGACAACTTATATGTAGGAGAGAGACATCATAATCGTGAATAGAAAACTTAATTATATTGCCAGAGTTATTATTAGATTAGATGTAATTTCAATCAAAATCCAGTGAGTTTTACAAGAAACTTGAAAATCATTTCAAAATATATATGGAAGAGAAAAAGGTCAAAATTAGATTAGCAACTTATGAAGAAAAACAAGATATGGAAGGACTCATATTACTAAGATTTAGGGACTCGTTATAAAACTATAATGATTAAGACATTTTATTAACCCAGGGATAGACGATAGACCCATGGATCAGAATAGAGAGCCTAGAACAAACCCGCTCATGCATGCAAACTCGATTCATGATGAAATCATTGCAGATCACTGAAGAACGGATAGTCATTCAACGAATGGTGCATATCAATTAAAGAATAATATTGAATCCCTACTTTATACCATCCATGAAAATTAATTATTGGTGGACTTAACTGTGAAAGCATAAGCATTGAGCTTTTAGAAGATGATGTCACCTAACACAATGCCACGATACAGAAGGAGTTCTTAAGACATTAAAAAAAAATTCAAATCATAGAGGAAAAGAATGATAAGTTTAACTGTATTATATAACTTCAGTTCACTAAAAATGCAATTAAGTGAAAATACAACTATGATATGGGAGATGATATTTGCAACTCATCTTTGACAAAGAAGCAGCATGTAGAATATGAAAGGGCTTTTGTGAATATATAAGACAGAAACGGTCTAATAAAAAATGGCAAAAACATATAAATGGACATTTCATGGAAGAGGAAATACTAATAGCCCACAAACATGGGAAAATATGTTGCATCTCACTAGTAACCATGGAAATGTAGATTAAAGCCATAATAAGCTACCATATAATATCAACGAATTGGAAGAAAAAATTAAGTTCATGTGTCACCATCTTAGTAAGGCTATGGAACAAACATGAAGTTTATATGCCCTATTGGTGTGAATATAAATGGAGACTGTCATGGGAACACAGTTTATCATTGCCTAGGAAAGTTTAAAATATTTACTTGCAATGTTATTCTTAGGTATATGACCTAAAGCAGTTTTAATTTTTCTTGATTGAGATCAGATCACACTGGTGGTTGAATTGACCCTTCTTCAAAAAAATAAAACTAGAATATGAGAACTAAATAAAGCAGTGTACAAATAGAAAACAGAATGCATTTGTTATAGCTAAGTTATATATTATTAAATCATTTGTTTTGGATGGCTGATAGTAAAGTTTTGTATTGTTCTGTTAATCATTTTTAGTTGTGTTGCAAAATGTATTTCATACTCTGAGTTGTGTTAACTATTTTTAAAAGCTTCACCCTAAATAAATCTTTAATATGCACTTCCACAATTATAAGAATATTCATAATAGTATTATCTGAATAACAAAGAGTTGAAAACAGCTCAAATACCTAATAATAGTCACATGATAGACAAATTGTGGATTTATCATGTCATGGAGTATTGTACAAGGATAAAAGTGAAGGAAACTTATAAATTAGTCATGAAATGAAATATTCAAGTAAAGTGAAAATAAAAGAAATAAAATGGATAAAACGCAAAAGTTTAATATGGAGTAAAAATCATAGACTATATCAGTATGATTTGATTTACATAAAATTTAAAACTAAGAAAAACTGAAGAATATACTGCATCCATATAACTCCATATACATAGGTGTAGAACTATAGAGAAAAGCAAAAGCTTACTTTTGAGTAGAAGGGAGGTACAATGGGGATTATACAAAGCATGTTGGAAACTACCAGTTAACTTTCAGTGGTTGGAATGCACATGCTTCCTTCCATTTATTACTATTTAATCTGAACAAATTTTTTCTCTGTGATCTGAGGTTGCCTGTGTGGAGATTTCTAGGAGACTGTTTCAGGGAACCAGAGCCACTGAAAAATTAGGGCGGGAAATGAGCATGTTCTCAGACAGACTGACTCAATGACCATCCACAGATTCATTCATCAATTATTTGTTGAGTTTGCAGCAACACCAGGGGCTGTGTTGGATGTTGGAAATACGACTGATGGATTAAACCTGGTCATGGAGCTTACTGGAAGATACTAATGTGAGTTAGAAAACTCGCTGTTCATTCAGCCTTTAGAAATACCAGGATGAAAAGAACTAAGGAGTGAGAGACAGTACTGTCTTTTTGTTCACTGAAAAAGTCCCATATACTCACTATTACTTCTTCAGACTCTCCACAGGGCCAGCTGGTGAAACTGTGGTATGCTCTTATATTTGAAAAATTCTTCTAAGTTGCTATGTCCCTAGGAACATCTCAGTTGGCTACTAATTCCAGAGATGCCAGGGGGATGGCAGTACCCACAGGCTTTTCCTTAAATGTTAGCACATTTGTTCAATCCGTTTAAATATTCTGAACAGTAGGCTGAAGAGGTAACTGAATAGGCTTGGAAAACATGATTAAGGGATAACGTAAGGGACTTCAGCATCTGTATTCCTTGAGTTCTTGGTCTCTCAAGTGCCGATGGCTTCATAACGTGGAGTCCCGAGGGATGATAGATACCTTTCACAGTGACCCAGGAATTTCCTGCTGTAAGGAAAAGTATGTACTCTTGTTTCCATACCTCTCATCGGAGTCTCAAGGGAGCCCCTGAAAGTTGAGAATCACTTCTTTAAATCTCTTGAAAGTGCTTCTATGGGTGCTTCCTATGAGATTATTCATGGATTATTAATTGTCATCGGACATGAGGCAGTGCAGCAGAGCATGGAAAACAGCTTTCCCGTCCCCGTTCTCTAGTTGCCAACCATGTGAGCTTGTACAAGTCTGGCTCTCAGGCTACTTCATTATTAAATGGGAGAAAGGATAGTTTTCTTCCTAATTCATATGGTTTTTGTGTTAGATGATCAGATGGAGGTGAAAATACTATAGAAATGCCAAGATGATATCTAAAAATAAGAGGTTTTAGAAAATGTTTACTCTCTGTTCCTATAGTCAGTGTGATACTCTTGGTCACTAGGGGGAGCTTGAGGATTCAGGGGAAAGATAAATCAGTGCCCTTGATCCTCAAAGGCCTGAAGCCTCTGTGAAGAATTCTTTTAAAAAAAGTTTGCATTTTATAAATAGCCTCTTAGATTTTGTTACATTCAGTAAAGGGTTATAAACACAAATATGACCACAGTTCCTTGTGACACAGTTTTTTCTCTTCGTTAACTCATAGGACTTTTTCCTTCTGACTGTTACTGGTTACTTTATGGAAAATCCTAGTATTTTTGTAACATCAAATTTAAAGCAAAAGCAAAAATGTATGTTAAAAAAAAGGTAGAAAGCAACGTTCCTGAAGGTTCTAGGAAGAAAGTACTTTTCCATTGGCGAAAATAATTCATTTTACATTCTACTACACATTCTAATGGTTGAGGATTTTTGTATCCAGGCAGGATGAGGAAGTACATTGTCTGACTTTGACATCACTTAGAACCATTCCTTTGGATTTCCTGAAGGCATTCTTTGCAGTTCTTAATTGATGTGCTTTTCTCATGTTAGGGCTGGAGGAAATGGCATCTTACTCACTTAAAAGAGCATGACTGTTACAGCAGAGGACCCCACATGGTTCGAAGGAGGTTTGAAAGAGAGTGAAAGATAATGGACTTGCATGTAAGGGAATCGGAATTTCACTGACTCACTATGTGTTCGGGGAAAAAATTTTTGTCCCTTTTTAGAACCTCAGTTTCTCTTTCTGCTTCTGACCAATATCCCACCCCTCCACCCCCACATAGACATACCCATGGTCAGATGTCTTTCTTTGTGAATTCTGGAACATTAGATGACCAGATTCAGGGTCCAGATCATTAAAGGTTGACAGGAATATAAATGTCTTAGATTTATCTGATTCTCAATCCAAAATTTATTTGGAAAAGATGGAGTCTTAATATTTCACTTACTTTTTGCCCTTCGGGTTCTATTTCAGTCCGGCAGCCAAACAGATGCCAGCAGATAACCATGAATATCATTTTTTTGCAGACACTTTCGGGGAGCTGCACAGACTTAATGGCAAATATCTATTGGCAACACTAGCCAATGAAATTATCAAGCATTGATCTGTCAAATTTTCTGGATTCTGACAGACTATTCCCTTAAACCCTACTCTCCTCAATTTTACTTTTTAAGAAATGGAGACTTGTCCGTGACTTATGTAAAGACTCATTGCTCACCTCTACTGAAAGTCTGTTATTAAATCTATAATGTGGTCTTTTTGACTCGAGGAAGTATTCTAGGAAATGCCGGAGTTTTGTTTTGTGTATTTCTCACACAGGGGTTCCCAAAGCGCCCTTCCACCGCTACAGCTGAGCTCTCACTGCAGTCATTAGTGTGTCCGAAGTCACCCTAGCAGGAAGGACGCTGACAGAGAGGCAGGAGTTTGCAGGTTATAAAGGACGAAGCCCTGTTAGGCTCATTCATTGCAGTTTATGAGAAACAGCTGCCTTTCCTTGTGGAGACACTTGTTGAAGACTTTCCTCTCCTTTCCCCTGATGTTTAATAACTGACCGAGACTAATCAGCTGATGTGGGTCAGAACAAGCCAGAGGCTCTGCCAGCCCATTTTCAACATGGCTGTCCAGTGTTAGCAGAGAGGCGATTTTCAAAAACAATGCAAACAGGTTGATCAATGATTCTATTAATGATCACAGCTGGAGTATTTTTCTCCCCTTTTTCTTTTCCAGAGGCTGCTGTTTCTCCTTCGAGCTGCCAGATGGTGTGAAAGTCAGAAGGTGGAAAATAGAATCTCTCTTGCTTACTTTAGGACTGCTCAAATATTAAGGTACACACATGAAATGCAGCTTCTGGTTCTGCAGATCTGGGGGCGAGGGTGAGGGGAGCCAGGACAGCGATGCTGCCAGTGTTTGGGTCACACTGACTAGCAAGGCTCTGGTTAATTTTTTCAATGAACTTACCTCTGGTGTACAGTACTTGGTGAGTTTCCGTACAGCTTCAGGGGCATAGACGCCACCACACACCCACCGACATCCTAGCTCACCATCACCACACTGACTCTACGCACCCCTCCAGTTCTCTTTCCCTGCCTTTCTGGTGGCCTCTATTTTGTCTCTATTTCTGGTTTCAGGCTGTTGCATGCAGTTGAATCAGATTCTCAGACTTTCAGAAACTATGAGTGAATAAGCAAGGATTTCAAAGCCCAAGAGAAATCATGAGGTCTCACATTCTAGCTTCTGAATTAGCCATTAAGTGTGGTAAGTCAGGACTTTGAATGTCAATGGATTGCAGAGCAAATACAGAGAACAGAACTGGAGTGCCCATAGACACAGAGACCAGAAATCAGGGAAATCTGATTTTTTTCCCATGCAAAGCAACTGTTTATTTGATGTAGTCTTTTGACTTTATATCTATTGGCAAACATCACACACTCTGTATGACATTTCAGTAAGAATTTGGTGGGGACTTCGCAAGAGCCTGGGCACCAGTTTTTCTGACTCCAAATCATCTGCATTATGTAGTCTTTATCTTCAGAATCTGGAGCCCAGTCTGATTATTGCAAAGGAATTATCTGCAAAGGAATGACTCTTTATTAGGTGTAAAGAAATTTCTGTTTTTTGTTTTTTTTTTAATATTCTTGGAGGCTTGGTTTTTTGAATTTTGTACTGAGATTTTATGCTTATGATTGACCTACTTTGGCACATTGAATGTTGCTTTGGGTCTGTGAATATTTCCACAACTTATGTTTCCTTAGTTACTCTGTCCACATACCTAGATATAAAGTTTGTTCTATTTAGAGTCATGCCTCCTTGTTTATGTATGTATGTATGTATGTATGTATGTATTTATTTAAAGAGGAAGGTGGGCAGGCAGGAATGAAGTTAGGTAGGCTTCATTTGTTCATTTCTGGTTGTTCCCCCAGCCCCGAGTCATGAACCTGGGTCCCTGGGCTTTACTTGGTTCATGCCCCAGACCACTCAATACCTGAGCCACCAAGGTATGTCCATGCCTTCTATAGATCTGGAAAATTGGAAGTGGATTTCAAACTCATTTAGTCCAATTTCTTCTTTAATATCTGACTTTCTGCATTCTGGTCTCTGCTTGAAACACGCTTGGAGATGGGAACTCTTACTACTTTGCATCTGTCCGGCGCACAGCTCTGTTAGGAAGCCCTTCCCATGACGGGATCAGGCGTTGTCTCCCCCTGACTTTTGCCCACCAGTCCAGTTTTACTCACTCCCATTCCTTTGTCTTGAATCGGCTATGAACACAATGTCTTCATCGGGCAGCTGACTTATTCAGGCCCAGGATTTGGGGGTTCTCGGTGCCTCTGGCAGTGCCTCCTGCAGGAATAAACTTGGGTGACATGCAGAGTTACAATTTGAGAAAACGCCTGAGTGAAGTTAGACTTTAGCTCCCCTCATTCCAGGGGCTTAAGATTTCCTGCATTGCTTTCTCCTATCAGTCTCACTGAAGCCTTCAATGAATGCAGGATAAAGAGTCATGATTACTCACGAATTTTCATACAACCACATCTTTTCTTAAGAATCTTAGCAATGACTCCAATTTCTGAAATATTTATTTTTTCTTTAGTTCCTACTAAAGTAAAGTTTTAAAACTGACCAAGCTGGACATCAGTCTTTTTCTCCTTTCCCCCTTTCAAAAATCTTTCTAGCCTTCCAATGGCCTACCCGCCGGCTGCTCTGATCTCCAGAACTTCCTCTTTGCAACACATGTCTTGGACCACCCGTTACCTCTTCCTTATTCTTTCTCCTCATCAAGACTTACCTGGCCTCTGTCAGATCCTCTCAGCAACTGACTTAATCCAATGTCACCCTGACTTTTACAGGTTTTGTCCCATTAACAAGTTCTTGATAATATGTAAAATAACTCTTGCTTTATCTACCTGTCTCAGCATCATAATTCTTTAATCCAGTCAAACACAGGTCTCCAGAGGGCCCTTAGATAGTGACTTTATATTGGGGAGGAAGAGGCATCAGGATAAGATCACATCTGAGAACTGTTTTGGTCTGTAGGCCTCTTAGCACAATTTCATATCTTGTATCTCCTTATTAGATGGTTCTGTTCTCCATAAACAGTAATAATAGCTTACTGCATGTGATTATTAATTATAGATACTAAGTTTGAGGTTCTGTGCCTAGGGCTTAACAGATTTCTCATTTAATGTTCATAACAACTGTTGTGATGGAGGAGGACTTAGTCTCATTTTACTGATGAACACATTGAACTTCAGAGAAGTTTGTTTACCTCACACCACACAGCTCTTACATTGCAGAGACACAGTTCAAGCTACGGTCTGACTGAGGTCTATGCTCTTCTCCTTTTCTCTGAAAAACCAGCAGAGCAGAAGCCTAAGCTCAGTGAGATTCCTCAAACAAGTCCTGCTGTGTCCACACTGAACCGAACCTTCCTATTTCACCTAGGTATGAAAAACAGACCACGTGACTCATCCTTAAACTTTCAGCTGTCACTTCTCTCATTTTTCCATGCAAAGAAAAGCTCCTTCTGACTTCTGCATGCACAAGAATAATAAGCATTTGTTATTTAATTACAAGGGAGTGTTATTATAAAGTGGGAGGAGGGATGCTAACACTTCCCATCTCACTTCCCATCTGGGGTCAATTAAAAAGAACTGTGTATATGTGGTTTTTCTTTATTCGGCAAAGGAACATTTCCAGCAATTTGTTGGCGCACGAAGCATGGCATGGTTTAATAGGAGTCGGGTGACTGAGACATGGCAGTGCTATTTCGGAAAATGCAAGATGGTTACTCACCTATATAATGTGTGGAAAACGAAGTTGCCTGCGTGTCAGCCTTGGGCTGGTAGATTTCAACTTGAGCCTGGATTTGTTGCCTTTTTTTTTAGGACATCGTCTTGAAAGTCTCAATAAAAAGACACAGAAGTGCTGCTTTCAGGATAAATGCATCAGTTTGCAGAAATTCGCAGTGTTTCCCAGCGTGGCCACCCACAGAGGAAACAACATCTGCTTGTTATGCCGTCACAACAGGAGAGAACAATGCTTGGGCACAGGGCAAAACAGAATGTTCCTCATAACTGGATAGAAGACACGTAGACGGGGGCCATGAGGCAGCAGACCTCCCCCAGCTCAGGAAACTCTGAGCCGAGTAAGGTCATGGGACCCTAGGTACATCCATACTGGTCCTGTGACACCTTAGCAGTGTGAAACAGACTTACACATCAATCAGAACAATATGCTTCATGTTTTCAGATCACAAGTAGAATAAATTAGTATGTGTTATAAATAATAACCATTTCCCTCCTTAAATATATTTAGCTGAGGACCTGATTTCTATGAGGGACAATTTCCATTCATTCGTTCATTCATTCATTCATCAGGTCTTTATCAAATGTCCTCTATGTGTCATGACCTGTGCAATGTACTTAAGACACACAAAAAGAACATGAGATGCTATCTACTCTCAGTAAGTGTTTTTGGACTCAATGGACTCATTCCCTTGGTGAGTATCAGCCCAAAAGACACAGACCAGTAGTCCTTAAACAAGGAAAATATTATTTGCAACAAGTAAGGAGACTGGGAGATGACCCTCAAAGCACTACCTCCCAGAACAGTCTGCTCATGGAGGCTTTATAGGGCTCGTGCTATAGGGCGGGTCATGAGGAAGTGAGTGGTAATTGGTCTTAAGCCTGGTGGGTCAGGGTCATCTTTAGTTCAAACTGTTCTGAATTTGCTCAGGCCATAGGGTGTGTCTGCTGAGACAGGGGAAGAAACACTCCTTAGGAAGGGATTAGTGTTTTCTTGGTCTGACCTACTGGCAGAAGCTCCTAGACCAGTAGGAGAGATTGATAGGTATAATAACTATGGTTCCGAATGCTAGAAAAACCCTGGGGAAGGTCATCTGGTGAGCCTGGGACATCCGTAGGAGCCTCCTGGAGGAGGTGTCCTCCGAGTTGGGTCTTACAGCACAGTCAGGAGTTATCCTCCAGAAATATAAAGTTGTATAGTATCCCTTTGTCATCTAAGGAGAGGAGAGGTAAAGCATCAGGTAGATATTGTGTGTCTGTGTAGGTATTAGGGGGGTGTCAAGACATATTATGTAATGAATAGGAATTTAAACTTCAAACTGGAATGTTCAAGGGAGGGTTGGCCAGTGTAGGCTCCAGCCTCAGATGGCTAAGGTTGGGATTCCTACCACTTCCGAGGTGTGTGTTCCTGAGTAATTTATTTAGCATTTCTAAGACGGAGTGGTGCCTCATATGGTTTTCAGGTTTCAAGAGGAAAACATGTGTAAAGCATCTGCTCAGGGCCTGGTTTATTTAAATGCTTATAAATGTCAACTATTATCATTGATGCTGTTATTATCATCAGCAGTGTCCTTTCAGTGATTACCCTTCTAAACTCTCTAAATCTCCCATCCCTGACTTCTGCCTCCACGGGAAAAAAAGAGGGCCAGGGGAAACATAAAACAAAGAGAATATGAAAAATAGGGGATGATGCAATTCTCCACATCAGGCAATTTCAAAAATTCTCATCCTCTCATTTATAGTGGGTGGAATAAAGGGTGTCTTTCGAAGACTAGGAATGCAATGTTCTTTCTCCATCCTGTCATAGTCCTGCTTCCATCTCAGCCCACTGCTTTCTGCTCAGAAAGGCAAAAGCATTAGTGACATGCAATTATAAAATATAATTAAGTCAACTTCTAGTGCTGCTGGTACTAGATAACCTAAGACCTTCCTGCTGGAAAAGTCACTTAAAAAGTATTAGTTTCAATAAATAAAACTCCCAAGACTGGGGATAAAAGAGGGAGCGGGGATGTCAATGAAAACCAAAGGAGAAAGTGTGAGGTGGCCATGTCCTGTGGCTGTGTCTGGGAACAGCAAGATGAGGCCATGGGCCTGCCTGGAGTGAAGAGTTGTAATTAAGATCCTTTCATACAGCTGGAAATGTTAAAACTGTCTTTATTCAAGGTTGAGTAGGAAAAGGTGTCCCCTCAATACAGGAAGATGACAGGAAGAGAAGCCTACCTAACATGGATTTGGGCTAGAATTTATGTATGTCCATGGCCCTGGAACTGCCTGGCATACCTCCCAAGATGTGAAGTTGTTTGAAAAATGACCTCAAGGCACTGATAACCCCAGCAGCGCTCCCGCTGGTGCTCTTGACAGAAGCAACTCCTCTCACGAGCAGATTTTAAGACAAAATGCATTATTAGGTATAAAGAAGTTCCTCCAATAATCTAAAATAAACAATTTTCCACTGGCATATACTTAACATGGTCTCAAGCATATTTTAAGCAGAAATCAATCAATATATAAAGATACATTTAGAAGTCTAAACACAGTGGGAATTTTTAAGAACATCTCTCTTAGTAACAGATTAAGATATTGAAGGTCTGAGCCAACACCCTTAGCTAATTTAACCTGTTTCACATATATATATATATATATATGTATATATATATATAGCCTAACTGTTGATTGCTTGCTAAACCAAATGGAAGAAAGATAATAAAGATAAAAGATGCAGTAATAAAATAGTCATTGAAAACATAACCCAATGTACAGAATTTAAACATATTAAACTGCTGGCGTAGTGGGTTTCTCAGAAGACGACTCTGAGATGAATATGAGTGTGGTCTTGATCTGTTAAGGAAATCATCCCAGAGAAGTACGTAAGGAGGTAGGGAAAAACCAGGGAAAAAGTAACTAAGCAAAGGTGCCATGTCAGTCCAGGTCCCACTGTGGGCTTCTGAAGAATGGATTAAACTTCAGAGTTGTTCCATATGGGTGGCTTCCATACAATTACTGCTTTTTATTTATTAGTAAAGTGTGACTAGAGTGGACGTGAATTCCCAGACACTGGTCACTCTGCACAGGTAGGCAAAGTAGGTCCAGTAACCTGGGGACAGACCTCTGAAGATGATCAGGTGCTGGCCATTCAAAGCACCTGAATCTGGGAGAGGGTAAAGTGTTCCTACGGAATCTGGGTGGGACACACTGGGTTCACTCCAGTTGATTCTTTAGAAAATAAGAACAGCAACTAGTAAAATAGGCAAACATTTAGCTGAGTCTTTTTTTTTTTTTTTTTTTAAAGACTGGGCATTCACAAACAATAAGAAATAAAATTGGAAATGAAAAAGGAATCATAAGTACAGATGTCATAATAAGTTAGTATTATGCCAATAAATTCAAAAATACATAAATTATCATTGTCTTGGAAAAATGTGACTCATCAGCACTACTTCAAAAAGAAACGAAAATTGGAGTACAACCTTCAATATTAAATAAATGGAATCTGTTGTTAAAAGTTTGTCCCCTGCCTTTCCATAGGACCAGATGAATTTGGTTATATTCAAGGAACAGATAATTATGTTGATGCCAATTTTATTAAAGAATAGAAGGTAAGAAAATAGTTTCCAAGTGAGATAAGGAGAACGTAAGAAAAAGAATGGTAAAAAATGATTACATTTATAAATAAATATGCATAAATAAGCAAAATACTTGAAAATTTCTGAATTCATTAGGATAAATTTGGATTTATCATAAGAATGCAAAGATGATTTGACATTAAAACATTAAAGGAGAAGACCTATGTTATTGTCTCAATAGCAATTTGAAAAAATTCAAGACCTATTTGTGATTAAAAACTCTTAGAAAACTTGGAATAGAAGGAATCTTGTTTTATTAATAAAGAGTATCTACTAAAAACCTACAGCAATTATTTTTAAAAGATGAACTATTAAAATTTTCCTTTAAAATCAGGAGCAAAACAAAGTTTCCTTCTTAATGGGGAAAAGAAAAGTAAAGAAATAGAGAGACATACTGCATTCATGATGTGATTACTTGGTCTCAAGATGATATTAACTTCCCTAAATAAGTTGCGAAGTACCACAAAAATCTCAATAGTATGTAATTAGGTGATCCTTAGATTGAATGAAAAAACAAAGGTTAACATAAAAAAGAGAGACAAGATGGGTGGAGGAGGTGGTTAGAATTGTGCTACCAGATATAAACTTATTATAAAACTGTATTCATTATATTATATGAGGTCATAACAGGAATGCTCAGAACAAAACTAACAAGTCAACCTATGCAGATATGTGAACTTGACGTAAGAAGAAAGTTAACATTACCAGTGTGGAAAGGATGGTGGTATTAAAAATAAGTTGAAGGACAGACCTCCACAAGATGTTCAGAACAGGCTGTGGCATGTGGATTATTTTGAACTGAAGTCAATTGAGGCCCTGCAAGCACCGTTTTATCATTCCCTTAACTGCCTAGAAGAATGAAAATTGGGGTATTACCCAGAATTAGTTTGTTTTGTTTTTTTTCTATTGTAGGAAACTATCTTTATGCCTGGGTAAACATCTAATTACAGAGCATCTGGTCTTGGTCTGTGTCAACATCTTCTTGTTGTCTGAGTCCCTCTCCTTTCTTCTGGAGACCATATTTCTCCTGACTGACATTAAATCCACATCTATATGACTTCCTTATACATGCATAATTAAATTTTCCTTTTTCTCTTACTAATCTGATATTAATTTGATTACGTAACCAATCTAAGAAGACCCCAGAGGGGTAGAAGGAAATTTCCTCTCTGACACTATATATATATGTGTGTATGTATGTATATATTTATATTCATATATATATGTGTATATATTCTTACCTCATGTCTCAACCCAAAATATATTCCAGAGAAAATGAGAGAGATATTCTTATGAATTTGAGGATTTAAAAAGGTTTAAACAATTTTTGACTTTCTTACTTCTAAACAAGAGAAAGAGTAGATAAAAATATTAATAAATATGATTTCATTAAAATAAAAAAATAAAACTTCTGGACACTAATAGTGATCACTGTTTTGTGAGGATTAAATCAATTAATATATGAAAAGTAGTTAAGATTTACTACGTGCCTGAACACAGAGTAAATGCGATAAATGATTGACTATTATTATTTCTTCCATGGACTTTTTTCTCCTACAATAATTATAATAAACATCATGTATTTTTTTGTCTCTTTAAGTCATGCATCTTTGGGTGCGCCCGGTGGCCTACTGGTCTAGTCCACCCTGGAGGCTGTCCCATATACATCCCAAGCTCTCAGGTTTAATACCTGAGCTGGGAGAAGAACCAATGTGAACAACTAAACAAAAATAAAGTGCTTCTTCCGCCTCTCTCTTGACCTGCCTGTCTGCTCACCTTCACTGCTGCCTGTACCTTTCCTTTGAAAAAACAAAAGTCTTTTAGATAAGCAGCAAATGATATAGTTAACGAAGGTAATATTTTCTGAAACAATATGAAAACGAGTGTTTCATTCTTAGGCAAACGTGGCAGTAATTTTAATAAAGGAATCTCTGTCCTGGGAACCAGTCTTCATTTGCATGAACTCTATTGCTTGTGGTCTTTCCTTGGTAACATTGACATGAAGCAAATTCCTCCTGGTGACTTGTTTTGTGTGCCCAAGAATGCAGCTACTGGCGTCTGGTCTCATAGGAATGGAACTATTGGCAGCTCCCCAGTAAAGACTGCTTTACTGCTGGGGACTGAGCTGGTTAGTGTGGACACCAGGAGCCCTCACAGTACACACTCTTGACCTTGGGGCAACCTTTTACTTTACCATCTGGGCCTTTCCACATTTATCTCTACTGCTGGGGGAAAAATAAAAAAAGTGAACTTATGTTTCTGCTTCTGTATTAGACTACACCAAAATACTGGTGTTATCAGAAGAGAAATATTTGTAGAAGCTCTGGAGAGCTTAGAAATTAATCATTTGACAGATGAGAATCAGAAGATTCTGGGATGATCACAGAGGTAAATGGTGGCCATTTTTCTTAAATGTCATTCCTTAAAATGGTATTATTGCTGGCCCCTCAGAGGAGTGCCTACTGTTTCAAAAGGCAACCTCTTTCAGACTCTTTTGCATTACAAATAAACTGTTAGCATGCATCCCTGGAGCAGCAGTGAGCTCTGTTTTTGCTTCAACCCCTAGCACAGTTCAGAAGGTCAGACGTGACCACAGTATCTCCTGTTATTTCAGCGCTCACATGTGTTTGCCTTGGCACATTTCTCTGGCATTTGGTTTCCGTTATTTTTCCATGGGTTTGGCTTGCAAAACTCTAAGAAGTATATTTTAAAAAATAAGTGAAGTTCATAAAGATGAAGTATTCTGAACTGGTGGTGACTGGACACAGCAGGAGGGAACACACCCCTTCTGTTTATGCTCAGTAGTCCTGGACCTTACATACGGTGTGTGTGAGCAATGGCCAGGGCCAAGGCGGTCCCTCTTTGCAAGGTGGGCCAGCGCCTCCCTCTGAGTTCCCTGGACTCCAGCAGAGCTCAGCTAAACAAGAGCGCAGAATCTCCCCTGATGAACCATTTTCCCTACAGGCTTCAGTGACAGCTGATTGTTGTCCATGTGAAAGTCACGTGATTGGTCCATTGCCTTGTCTTCGCTTGGATTCCTTCTGGGAGTTCTCAGAAGAGTGGGTGTCTGGTAAATAGATATTCACTCTGTATTAAGAAAAGATTCAGTTCCCTACTCTGGGGTTAAACCCGCAGCAGAGGCCTCAGGGCTAGATTTTATCAGCCTGTAGGTGCCATGTGGTCGAAGATGCAGGTGGGATGGAGAGTAGTCTGTGGTTCCCAAGCTTGTCTGCTCATGGGGCTCACCTGGAGAATTTCAAACACTACCCAGACCTGTGTTCCACCTTGAGCGGTTGTAATTTAATTGGTCTGCAGTCTCCTGGTCTTTGGAGAATTTAAAATCCCCAGTAATTTGGGAACCACTGATGTGGCTATTAGGAGCCCAGCCTTTGAAGTTGCAAGGCCCTGATCTGAATCCTAACGCCCAGGTGTAACAGCTGTCACTGTCAGCAAGCCCTGAAAACTTCCTGAGCCTCGGCCTTCCCGTTTGTAACATGGGGATGATCTTTTCTCCTTTATGTGATTGTCACAGAGAGTAAGTATAAACATACCATGTTTTTAATACTAAAAATGGTGTATCAATCTCCAGAGATCCCAGTAGCCATGCAAACTGCCATTTCCTAGTCCGTATGGTCCCATTGTTGCTAATACAGGTTTTGAGTCAGATCGGCCTGGGTTTGAATCTTGGATCCACGCTTTAGCCTGGGGTAAGTGTCTGTACCGCTAAGCCTTCACTCCCCCTCTTCATAAATGGGGATTTGTCCTTACTCCATAGGATTGATATGAAAATTAAATGACACAACACACAGCATTTAGGTTGAACAATATGAAATTAATTTTTTGGTATGTTAAATGAATATAAGCAATCTATGTGTTCAACCTAATGGTAAGTCTTCAAAAATGTTGGTAGTAGTAACTTTTTTTTTTTAACTAGTAATCAGTATGTCCTTGAGGGAATCACTTTATTCAGAGGGTCTAGGTTTCAACATCCACAAAATGGACATATTAAGCTTTTGCCTTCATGGAATTGTTACGAAGTTTCAGATTGTAAAATCACTTTGAAGATTATCAAATGGGAGACTGTTATGATAATTTTTTAAATGTTCTTGGAAACTGGGCTCCAATCTAGGGCAAATTGATGAAAGAGACATTTGGTACTATCTCTGTTGAAACAACCAACCCTAATATAATACCACGGGCAAGACTCTCTTCAAGTTCCCTGCATGACTGACTCCATCTTATCCTCTGTGAGTATCACGATTTTTCACAGGTGAGGACATTTTTATCCCATTTTTCACAGATGAGCAAAGGCACAGAGAGGCTAAATTATGTCTCCAGTCACACAGGCATTAAAAAAAAACTTCAAGAAATAATGATTGTGAGAAATGCTTACGGACCTGAATGCCTTCAAAATCATAGCAAATTATAAAAAATATTTTATCTAGAGCTCTTTCGTGCTTTCTACCCCTCACTTTTAACACAGACTTTTGAACTAGCACACATACTGCTCCCAGCAAATGTCTCCTGGCGTGTGCTGAGAACCGCTTACCCATCGTTTTTGGTACTTAACCTCATTTTCATCCCTGACACTTTGGGTGGCCTTGGGTGGGAAAATAATCTCCCCTGTCTATGGTTTCTCCACCTAGTCCATGGGTCTAATAATGTCTCCTTTGAAATCATGTTGTGAAGGATAATTATCATAAAGTTATTTTGTGTGTGTGACTCTGATGCAGACTTTGGAACCAGTGGGCCACCCAGACTTCAGTCCTGTGGTAAAATCCTGGCTTCTCTTGGACAGAGACAACTATTGCTTCTTGGTGGGCTTCCAAATGCTCTTGCTGTCTGCTCTTTGCATGGGGCAGGGCTGGGTCTCTTTTTTCACAGGCAGCATTACTTGGAGTAAGTTACCATAAATATGCTGTGGTCTAGGAGTAAGTGATACCACTTATTATAAAGTTACTGGGGGAGCATTTTCAGCTAATAGGGATCATTAAGGCAGTGACGATGTCACTTGATACGTTCACGGTCCAATAGGGAGAACACTGTTCCCATGCAGGAAAAACTTACCCAAGACTGATTTTCAGGGCAGAGGCAACAGCTCCTGTGGATGCTAGAACCTTGCCTCTGCCTCTCCAAATGGGGTCTACAGTCCAGCAACATAAGTGACACCTGGGACCCTTTCAAAAATGCAGAATCTCAGGCCTTACTCCAGGACTGTTGAATCAAATTCCATATTATAACAAAATCTGTAGGTGACTGGAAGGTTTGTTAAACTTGAACAAAAGTTCTACTCTGCTTTGAACAGTGAAGACACAGTGTGTAATGAGCAAGGGATCCAGTCCAGTTTTTTTTGTTCGTATGCTTTTGTTTTTAACGTTTCATTTATTTTATTTAGCTGTTCATCTTGGTTGTTTTCCCCAACCTGGGTCTTGAACCCAGGTCCTTGGGTTCAGTCACGGTTTATCAGACTCCACATCCCATGTTCTATTCTCAGTGCTTCTCTGCCTCTTCTAGAATGATGTGGATTTGGTTTGATTTATTGCTGAAATGCAATCTGACCTTCTGGTAAGAGGGGCTACATATTCCTTAGTTCTGGAAATTTCTGGATGAAAACAACTTTGTCACAGTGTTTGTAATCTTGTTACATTTTTTATTTTTGTAAAGGAAAAGTGCAGGCAGGAATAAAGATAAGCAGAGACAGGTAGGCAAGAACATAGAGAATTATTTTTATTTATTGTGTTAAGCCTTGGTTTTTTTTTTTTTTTTTTTTTTTTAATCAAGTTGTCCCCTGTCCAGGGTCACGAACCCTGGTCCTTGTTATTTCTGTGAGCTGTGCTCGGTCAGAGGCAGCAGACTAATCCCCTTGGGTGCACCTGCTACATTTGGGGTTGCTGCCTTAAATTTCTTTTTTAAAGTTCAAGATAATATCCTTATCTGAAAAAGAAAAAAGAAAAGTATGGGAGGCAGGGGTTGGGGAGGGAAGGAGATGAGACAAGAAAAAAGAGGAGAAAAAAGAGGAGAAAGGAAAGATAAAGCTATCATTTGAGGAAATTCAGTGTTTAATACTACTACAGCTCTTTTTGGTGGATAAACACAACTTTTTAAAAAAATTTTAAGGGTTGATACTTTATTTCATTTTTTAAAACATAATTGGAAATAATTGAATAAAATCAGTGGAAGAGTATGACAAAACAATTTTTTCCTTTTTTCCTTCTCTTTGAACTTAATTTTACTGATTATTAAAATGACCAAGTTAGGATGACGTATCCAATACATCTTCATATCCTATGAATTGGTTTTGATTGTTATTCTCATGAGGCCGTATATAACTGTTACATTTCTTCCTTTTAAAGATAACTTTACTAGATCCTGAATGATCTTTGAAAAAAATGCCAATTTTAAGACCCAATGAACTACTTTATCATTTGATCACCAGTGTCCATTATCATAAAAAGACTAGCCACAGCCAAATGGAAATATTCTTACCATAAGATAGAAGTCGAATCTTATGAATATTTTGTATCTAATTACCACGTACAGGTAATAGAGACGTCACTTAACTGTCACCTGGGCCTTTTGGAATGCTTGGGTCATGCTCTCGGGGAATCCAGCTGACATGCTAGGAGAAGCTCAAGTCCAGTGGAGAGGCTTCCATGCAGACATTGGGTTGGTGACTCCAGCTGAGCTCCCAGCTGATCATTGTCATCAGCTGTCAGCATGTGAATAGAATTCTTTGACATCCATCTGACAACATGACCACAACTGCATCTAAGATCCCAAATGAGAGCCACCCAGCTGATCCCCATCAATCCATAGAAACAAGAAAGTTAATAATAAATGTTTTGAGGCACCAAGTTTGGGGACGATTTGTTAAAGGGTGTTGTGGTTTATGCTGAAGCACTAAGCCACTGTGGATGGCTTTAGGTGGTGGGGCCTTTAGGAAGTAATTAGATTTATATGAGGCCATAAAAAGTGAGACCTCTCATGATGGGATGTGTGTCCTTAGAAGATGAGGAGACCCCAGAGCACTTGACCCATCTCTCCTCTTCCTCCTCCCTCGCTTCCTCCTCCTCCTCCTTCTCTCTCTCTCTCCCCTTTTTTTCTTCTTTTCTTTTCCTCTCCCCTCTATGTTCTTTCTAACCCTTCTCTCTCCTCCCTGCCCCCTCTATTCTTCTCTCTCCCTCCCTCCCTTCCATCCCTGAAAAGACACAGGACGATGGGACTACAATAAGAAATAAATAGGTTTAAAGGTTATCCTAATAATAAATAATAATTTTAGAAAAGTTGGAATAAACAAAAGAAGGGAAAGGAAGATAGTAAAGTCACTTGTAATCTACCATACAGAACTGGCCACTTGTTTATTGTAATTGCCTCCAGCGCTGTTTGTTCTTTGTTGTTGTTTTTAATTGCAGGGGCAATTGTTTCCACAATCTCTTACAACATACCAATCTGGCAACCTTATTGGAGAGGATTTATTTAACTCTAGTTTTTGAACCACAAAAAAAATCCAACATGAACCTCTACTTGCAAAATTTTCAATGAAAATAAATGAAGTAAATAAACATGGTTGGGAATTATTTATTTTATATAAATGGCTTATTGTTTTCACCAGGGAGATCCTAGACATTCATCCTTGTGACAGAATTCCTGCCCTGTGACTCAAGGGACAGATGAAGTTATGCTTTTAGTACTTGCAGAAAAACAAAAGTCGCTGAATAATTGCGGAAGGAGTAAACAAAGAGTAAAATGAACCTGGAGACATGAAGGGAAATAACATGAATTTCTGGTTTTACTATAAGCTATTTATTCATTAATTTATTCTTTTATGCTTCAAGAAATGTTTTTTTGAATACCTACCGTAGACCAGATCCTGAGGTTAACGTCAGCGATCCAGTTGTAGGCAAATCAGTGTTTCCCTCCTGTTCAGTGAGGGAGACAAATCATTAAGCAAATAGTTTCACATATGCATGCAAAAATATTATGACAAATAGCCCATCAGTAAGTAGCTATTAAAGACCTGCGATCCTCAATATCATTACCATCCAAACTAACTGGTGAGCCTGTGCTCCCTAGAGTCATGAACCATAATGCTCATCTGGGTACCATAGACTCAGTATGATAGGAGATCAGGAAAAGAAGTCAGTGTTGGTGCAAACTACTTTTTCATTTGGAAATATAATACATAATAAATAATAACATGGTTAAAACACACTTAAATTGTACATTGATACATTTCTTTCTGACCCTAACCTCTAGGCACAAGAGATGTTAATATATTGTTTCCTGTGGATTCTACTAGATTTTTTCATGTATTCTTGAGTCTATATATCATATACATATGTAATCCGTGTATATTATCCATTTACTTTTTAAGTAACAGTTTCTATAATACTTTCACTTGCTTCTGTCAACAGGAAATATGTCAAAATTACAAAGCTAATACTTGCACAGAATTAGAAAATTCAAACAGTATGAAAATGTATTTCATGAAAGTCAAAGCCTCTTCTCAGAAGTACCTGGTTTTGATTCCTTCTTGTGTTCCTTTCTTGAAAAACCTATATCTGTGTGCCATCATAGACCCAGAAAAAACATACCAGTCTGGCAACCTTATTGGGGAGGATTTACTTCACTCTAGATTAAACGTAAACTCTTGGTTTCCATTTCAGGTATTCAAGAAATAAGACATTTTAGTTGGTGCTTCCTAATTAAAATTGATCTGAGGATCAACTGGTGGAGGAGAGAAGAAATCTCAGCCATCACTTTCTTCAGAGTTACATTCAAACTCTGTGTGAGCTTCCAGCATAGGAAAGTACTGGACGTACAGCTGGTGCTATTTAGGACTTGGTTGGTCTTTCATGCAGTTTGACTGTTGAGACTTCTCTTTTCCTCTCTGCCCTCCTTTTCGGGTGATTGCTGTTTGTCACCTCTTGCATGTTTCTCTGGGCCAAAAGGCAAGGCTCAAAGGAGGCCACCTGCTTGGACAGACCCTGTTGTCATTTTCTCGGGATACTCCTCATCTCTGCCTCCAGTGTCTGGGGTTCAGATGCCTCCTTGATATTCTGTAACAGAAAAAGGCACAGATCCTCCCTTCTGAGACCCATTGGACTCTTCCTGTAGTATTAATTCTCTTCCACTTCACCCTTAGCTGGGGGCATATTTTCAAAACTTCTTACTGGGGATTGGGAGCGCTCTCATCAAATACAGTTATTCTTTCTGACCAAATTATAAATCTTCCCCCTATGGTTTAGGTCTTGGGGAACCAAAGCCTGGAAGAGACTTAAAGGTAATTTCTACTTTTATGCACCATCTCATCCCTTCTCAAAGACAGTCATCATGGAGATTAAAAATTACTGAAATGATGAGAGATGAATCACAAAATAGGAAGAGAGGGTAACTATTAATTTTAAAAAACCAACTTATTCTAACACATGACCCAAATCTCATCTTGATGACTTGTCTATTAGTCCATTTCTGGATTCCATCTTGTCAACTGTACCCAAGCAAGGCACAGTGACTGTGAGCTGGATGGACAGTAAGATTGGGTTCCAATCTCTGATATGCTCAAAACCCAACCCCAATGACCTTAGGTTAATGTCTCCTGCTATGGGGACTGAAACTTGATCAATTGAGTAATGACTAGAGTAGGTATTGAATTGAATAGGAAATTTTTTTTTTTTTTTTTCATATTCAAAGTAAGTCTTGCTTTGTAAGGCAGAGAGAGTGTGTCACAAAATAAAATACTTTTTGGGTAAATCGTGATCAAAAATTTTTGAAATCACACTGGACTATAGGACCTTATGCTATTTGTCTGTGACTGACCAACAATTATGAAAATAAAGGAATTTGAGATTTTAATTACAGAATGTAAAAAATTTCTCCCTGGTGCTAAAGACAATGGGAATTGGAGCTACTTTTTTCCACTTAAGCAAAGTAACAAAGTAACCCACTTAACTCTTAGTGTTTTTCTTCTCCAGCATAACTTACTTTAGTTCATTTTTTCTTATCTTTTCATTTTTCTTTGTTCCCCCTCCAATCTTTCCTATCAATCTTCGCTTCCATGCTTACTCCTCTATCGTGCCTTGTTCCTCCCTTTCCTTCCACTAAGTTGTCTTCTGAGTACAGATTTAATTGGCATGCTTTCCCTCATGTCAGCAGTAAAGATATCATTAACCTTTTCAGCTCTATGCTGCAGACCCTTTCTACTCAAAGTGTGTTCCATGAACCAGCAGCCTCAGCATCATCCAGGAGCTTGTTAGAATGGAGAATCTCAGCTCCTGCTCCACATAGAAGTCACATTTTAGCAAGACTCTATATGATTCTTAAAACCATTCAAACATGGGAAGCACTGCTGGAGCACTGACCATCTTTTGAAATCAGACAACTCTTTGAAAATCTGTCATCAAACCCTTAAACACAGAGATACTTCCATCATCATGAGCAAAATAAATGGGGTGAGGGGTGCTGCAGGTGTGGAAATGTAGGGATTTGAATGCCTAGGTAGAAAGGTGGTGGCTTTCCCTAGGACTCTGGACAAAAAATGTTTAGTCATGGAGAGTCATGTTTGGTCGTCCTGATAAATTTCTTGTTTCTCAGGGAATAGTAGATGATGTGGTTTGTGGTTTCAGGACCTGATGTATGTTGTCAGATGTCACTGAGTACATGTTGGGTGGTTTCAGTTGACTTAGAAAGAGAGCATCATTCTATTTGTTTTCCTTCCCTGGGAACCACAGAATGAGTTGAAGGTCATCTACTGAGAATGCATCTGTTACAAGAAGATTGGCAAGTGTAGGTTTCCTGGAACAGTCCCAAGTCAACACCTGCTTCCAGAAAAATTATTAGTAAGTGTCCACTTTCATGTTCAGATGTGTTTCAGATTATTCAATATTATGCTCACAATTTTTCTAGTAGTTTCCAGGGGAAGAAGATCTAGTCAAAAATGAATCTAACATGCTAGAGAGAGAAACACTCTGATCTTTTTTTTTTTTTTAACCACTGCTTATGTATGGTTGACATATAAAAAGTTATACATATTTCCTGTATACAACTCAATGAATTTAGGGATATGCATACACCCATGAGATCACCGCTACCACCACAGCCATGGGTATCTACAGCACCTTTCAAAGTTAGCTCTTGTCCTCTGTTGCCATTTTTTGTGGGGGAGAAGGAAATAAGAGACACCCTTTTAGTATATTTTAAATATAAAATACAGGTATAGACTCATGCTGTGAAGTAGATCTCCAGAATTTTATCTTGTTAACTGAAACTATATCCTTTAACCACCACTTCCTCACTTCCTTCTCCTCCTAATCCTGACAATCATTGTTCTACCCTCTGCTTCTATATATTGGACTAGTTTAGATTCCACATATAAATTTTTCTGTCTTATTTCACTTACCAGGTCCACTCATGTTGTCACAAATGGCAGAATTCCTTTATTTTTAAAGGTGAAAAATGTTCTATTGTACATATATACTGCACAGCTTTTTATTCATCTGTTGACGGACATTTAGATTGTTTCCATATCTTAGTTAGTGTGAATAATATTGTAATGAAAATGGGGGTGTACATATCTCGTTAAGCTTCGAATTTCAATTCCTTCGGATTGACATCCAAAAGTGGGATTTCCAGATCATATGATGTCTTTTAAAAAATATTTTGAGGAATCTCCATACTGTTTTCCATAACAGTTGTACCAATTTGCATTCCCATCAACAGGATTTCTTCCCTTTTCTCCACATTCTGACCAACCCTAGTTATCTTTTTTTTTTTTTAATAGTAGGTATCTTTTCCTAAGAGGTGTGAGTGATGATTCATTGTGTTTTTTTTTAATGTACTTATTTTTTGTTTTGCTTTGTTTTGTTTTTATTCTATTTGTTGCCAAGGCACAAGGCTGGAGAAAATATTCTCCCTCAGTCAATGACACTGATACTAGATATTAGGGAGTGGGTATGTATTCAGGTCATGTGGTGTATTTTCTTTTTTTTTTTTTTTTAGTATTTTATTGCAGTAACTTTGTTTGACAAACTAAAATAAACTCCTATGTGTAGGTTCCCCATATGTGCAGTTTCCCATTCCTCATATATATGTCAACACACCTTATCCTCCACCAAATCACCAAGTGTTCTTCACTTGGTGTCCAGTGGGCTCCTCCACCACTTGAATTACCACACCCCTCTCCATCCTATTCCCTATTGGTAACCTCAGTTCTATTGCAAGTGTCCAAGGGCTGGTTTTGTTTTGTTTGTTCCTTTGTTTTGTCTATTCACATTCTACCTATGAGTGAGATCATCTGGTATCCCTATCTTTCTTCTTTTGGGTTATTTCACTCAGTGTAATCCCCTCCAGATTTATCCATGTTGATTCAAATGACAGGATTTCATTTCTTCTAAGGATTGTGTAGTATTTCATTATGTCTATATCTATCTATCTATCTATCTCACATCTTCTTTATCCATTCATCTGACATTTGGCATTTAAATAGTTTCCAGTTCTTTTCTATTGGGAATTGGGCTGCAATAAACATGGGTGGCGGTACATAAATCTTTGTGATTTAGTGTTTTTGTAACTTTCAGGTAAGTATCTCAAAGTGAGATAGTGAAATCATATGGGATTTCCATATTCAACTTTTTGAGGAATCTCCACACTGTTTTCCATAGGATTGTACCAATTTGTACTCCCACTAACAGAGCAAAAGTGTTCCCTTTTCTCCACATCCTCACCAACATTTATTGTTTCCAGGCTTTTGGATAACAGCCAGTCTCTCCGGTATAAAGTGATGTCTCATTGTTGCTCTGATTTGCATTTTCCTGATAGTCAGCAAGTAGGAACATCTTTTCATGTGCCTATTAGCCATATGTATCCTCTTCGGAAAAATGTCTCTCCAATTCCTCTTCTCAGTTTTTGATGGATTGCTTGTTTTTCTGTTACTGAGTTTTATGCATTCTTTGTATATTTTGGATATTAAACCCTTGTCAGAAATTTGGAGCACAAATATCTTCTCCCAGTTAGTAGGTTGTCTTTTTGTTTTGGTGATGCTTTCTTTCACAGTGAAGAAGCTCTTTAGTTTGATGTAGTCCCAGTTGTTTTTCTTTTTGTTTCCCTTGATGGTGGAGTTGAGTCCCCAAAGACCTTTCTAAGGCTGATGTCATTCCAATGCTGTCTTCCAAGAATTTTATAGTTTCTGGTCTTATGTCCAAGTCTCTAGTCCATTTTGAGTTAATTTTTTCTAAATGGTATTAGAGAGTGGTCTAGCTTTATTCTTTTGCATGTGGCTGTCCAGTTATCCCAGCATCCTTTATTGAAGAGACCTGGTGTGTTTTGAGCAAATGCCCAGATGAGGTTAAGTCCTGTCATCTTAACCTGACCTCTGATTTCTCCAGTCTTGGTTGTCTTTCTGGTTATGTTGCCCTCAACCAGGATCAGATTGTGGTTTTGTCACCCGCCAACCTCCATTGAACTTCATTTGCCACCAGTGACACATTGGAGAGTGTATTCCTATGAGTCTTGGATAGTTTCTTTGATCTTTGGGACTCTAATTCATATTTAGGGTAGAGGAGAAGGCACTCCAAGTAGTTGAAATACCTTGCACTATAGATTGGATATTGAAAGCTAGTATACAAATGCTAGCAAAGAGGCAAAACACTTTAGACCAATTAAGTGCATTGAAATTCTGAAATTGAGACTAGATTTGACACCAGATGATAAAGATTAAAAAGATGAAGAGCCCTCAAGACATGAAGTTACCAGGACTCCCCAGCATATTTGTTTTTCAGTTCTTCCTGACACTTGAAAATCAGGTAATATCCAAAGCTCTAGACTCTAGCTTCTCTTTGCACTGGCTCCTTTGCATTTAAGGTAGGGCTTAGAAAATTCTTTTTCCTCTTTCTGCTCCACCCAGAAAACTCTAGGCAAACATTCTAATGATGCTAATGGAATTTCAGAGCCAAATTTTGTTTGTCAATTCTGGGACAAGTCCTGGCAGATATGGGGTGAGGAAGCATAAACAGGTGAACTCTGAGGATGTCTACACTGGGCTGGAATGCATTATGATGCTGTCTCTGGGAGTCGGTATTTATTTTTTCCAGTCATGTTTAGTCGGGAGAGGTGGTAAATTTCTTTAAAGCCTTCATGACTCATGATCCTAGGACAGTTCAGATTCCGTTTTTCTATCTCCTCAATTCCATTTGCCTTACTCTCCAAAAATGAAAACAGCAAAATCTCTTAAGAGCAAGCAACTGTTTTAAAGGATGCTTCTGATCAATTTGGGAAAGCACTTTATAAATTAAAATTAAAAGCACCCCACAGTTGGGAGGAAGGATTGTCATTCTGACGAATTTGTGGATGGTATTTAAAAAAATTTTTTTTGTCAAATGACCAAACAGGACTTATCTTTCAAAATAATTGCATTGGAGGCTTGTTACCTTCTTCCATATTTACTGCTAGGGTTCGTAGAATATATGGAATTAACCTTCAGAGCCAATTTTGGAGACACAGGTGAGATTGGGTCCCTGTAGAATTTCACTTCACTTTGACCCCTGCACATCCCTGTCTGAACTGGTCTCTAGGATCGTTCATCAGACTTGGTACACAATGCCAGTTGGTTTTTCCAGAAATTAAAACCTCCCACCAAAGGCTGTAGTCTTGGAATTGTTGAGAAAATAGAATATGCTAAGCCATTTCATGCAAGTTACAAAGAGCTATCTTAGAAATACACTGAATTATTGCTGTGTTTTTGGGAAAAGGATCAAGTTTTACAAAGTAATCATTATGGTAGTCAGTACTTAATTCACACAGAGCAAAATAGGTATTGTAAAGATCTCAGTGAATTCACCTTTTACCATTTCCCTAGTGCATTCATTTATAGTTTTAGTTTTTTTTTGTTAGCCTATTTTGTTTCGTTTTTGTTTTTGGTAGCAGTAGCCATTAAGCAACCAGTAATTTGTTCATGAACTTATTCACTAATAAATTTATTCATTTCAAAATTTGCTTGATGTTTGACTTTTACTGGCAAACAAGTCATGGTCACTGCCCTCATTCTAATGAGATAGTTGAATAGCAATCAAAGAAATACCCAAATAATTGTAAGCAAGACAAAAGCCACTATAAGTGTTATAAAGGAGAGGAAACAAGATGGAACTATGGGAGAATCTAAAGGAGAATATCTCTGGTCAGGAGGATCTGAGGGAGGAGTAGCAGGAGTTGGAAGAAGGGAAGGGTAGGATAGGAGCTGGAGTAAGTATCTTATGTAAAATTCCTGTAGCAAGATTGATGATGGAGAGTAGGAGGGACAAGATGAAGTCCATACAGCTCTACTTAGAGAAAGACAGAAATGAGGATGGAGACATCAGCAATGGAAGGACCACATGGAACCTTACTGTAGTCTGGGGACCACATAATTTATCAACCAAACTGAAACATTTGGGAGAGTAAAATGAGGTACTTTCTATAATAGCCAAAATAGATGTAAATACCAACCATCCTAGATACGCCAGGACATGTGCTTCCCTTACAAACCAGAGTAGGTCTTAGTCTTAAAAACAATGCTTACTTAGCAGGGTTTAAGGTTAAGGATCAAAATGAGGACATGATCACATTTGCATTTTGAAAAGATCTTTCTGGTGACACTGTGGAGACAAGAATGGTAGTCATTTCCTTAAATGCCAAGAGTTCAAGTTTGATTTAGCTACATCTTCTTTATGCTCCAACATGGTTTCTCTGCTCCCACCTCCCCAGGCCTTAGCACACATCTGTGCAACAGCTGCAGAACTGGGATTCCAGAGGCTCTGGATAATTTGTAGAATTATGAGGATGGTGCCTGGCAATGGAGTGTTCCCATTAGTGCTGCTCTTGTTCACATTGTAAGCTTGATGCCTTCCATATGCTCCTGTTCCATTCTGATTCTCCTAGGGCCAGACCAGTAATTAACTCTTTGGAGGCATTTGGTCCAAACTAGTGTCTCTCATTGCTAGCATTTTCAAAAAATAGGGTCTATGCATGTGAATCACTGGGAACAATGTCTTGAACTCATGACTTTGTTCACATACTGATGTCTCTTCTAGAATCTCTGTCTGTAAGAGGATCACAGAATGGGAAGTGCATTAAGAAATATGAATCCCCTCTATAGCTTACTGAGAAATGTCATCCCCGTTCTGAGTGGACTTCTCTAAACACTTGGAACATACTTCCTGCCAGAATTCTCTCCTGAATTTGCTCCCTTCTCTCCACCTCCATTGCTACCAATGGTCGGAGTCAGTTGCCATCTTCTCTCAACTGGAACACTGAAATAGCTTCATAAGTGGTCTCCCTGCTTCCACATCAACTTCTCTCTATTCAGTTCTCTTTCAGTTTTCTCTATTCAGTTCTCATACTTCAGCAGAGTGTTTTATTAAAACCCCAAATTAGTCCAGTCAGTCCCTGTTTAAGCCTCTTCAACAGCTTCTTGTCTTTTGATTAAAACCCACATTCCTTTCTGTGCCCACAAAGCCCCACTTTTCTACCTATTTCTCCAACCTCTTTCTCACTCTTCTCATACAGTGCTCCAGCACCCTAGTCTTTTTGTTTCTATTCAGACACACAAACTTGTTTTTGCTCAGATTTTTTGCCTGGAGCATTCTTTCCACTACTATTTATCTAAGTGGCACCTTGACCTTCTTTAGTTTCCATGGAAGACATGCCTATTTGGAAAAGGTTTTTTTTTGACATTTATTTACAGTGGGTCCATTTTACTAAACTTTGGGCTCTTTTATTGTTTACTTGATAACACAATTAATTTGATTTTTTTCCCCTAGTCTGTCTCTGTGGCTAAAATATGATGACCCTGAATTCAGGGACCATGATTACTAAACCCTCAGTACCTAGCACAGTGCTAACACATAGTGTGTTCAACAAATATTTATGGAGTGAAGGAACAAATGGTTTGCTTTTTGTAACTGCTCCTTTTTCTATGAAGTAATTTCTTTATTTGAGTGTCGTTGTCATGGTTACCTTTTATGACAGATCTCTTTGGAATTCTTTTTCATCGGGAAGGCATGACTACCCCCTCCAACTCCCCAATATCTGAAGACTATTTCTCATCCATTCTAAGCCTTCTTTCTCTAAGCAAACATCCCCAGTTCTTTCAACTCTTCCTCTGTGATGTGCTATCCTATTTTTTTCAATCTAGCAAATTTGGGGGAGGGGGTTGATTTAGAATCTGTCATCTGCCGTAGCGATTATGCTTCCACGTAATAGACCACTTACAAATGCAATAAATATGCTAAGACATTACCCAGTTCACAAGTTTGAGAAGTCTTTCCTTTAGGCATTGAGAATTTAACAAGCCCCTGGTGTTACGTAAAGTTGAATACAGCAAAGAGTTGAATGCTCAATCAAGAAACATGTTTTTCTATATCCGGTCTACATGACATTTCCAATTGACTAAATTGCTTGCTTTATACATTCAATGTATTTGAAAAGAAACCTTACAAACCATGATATGTAAAATAGTAGTTTTTAATTTAAATGGTGGTTTTGAAGACTATGTAGCAACACAATAATTATTTTGTTATGTGATGGGGGTAAACAAAAAACAAATGCAAAATCATATTATGAGCAAATTTACCTCTATTTTGAAATATGTGGTTTTCACATTTATAATGAAAAACATGAAGACTGTACTTACATTCCTCTTCTAAAAATGAGTACTCTCTGTTAAGGAACATTGTTCTCTCATAGAAGTAGAGAGTAGATGCTCTATGTGTGATAGACATCATACAACATTTTTATGTTGGGGCAATCAATTCCCTTTTATCTTATCACTCAAGATGTTTAAAAGTGTGTTTGCATTTATTTTCTAAGTTTGTGGTTTCTTTTTTTTGAATGGCACCTTTTCTATGAAGCTTAATTTTAGGAAAAATGTGAAATGGATAAAGTTTATTTTCATCCTTTTTTCATTTTAACTTTTTTCTGTCTTCAGGTAATGACTTCAGACTGCACTAAGTACCACCACTTTTAAATTCCAGAATCTCTTTTCAGCTCTCCTGACTGTACCAGAGCTTGCCTACCCTGAGCAATATGTCTTCACAGTATCTGTATTTATCTTATTATGGATCAGTACTCAATTCCAAAGCTATTATTGATCATTATAATAATTCAAAAGTTTAGAAAAATGTAGAGACAAAAAACATCACTCATTGCTCAGTCACCCAGAAAAGGTCCCTCTATTTATAAAAGAATGTCAGAAATCAATATGGTTTAAAGTTTATAGGGGGTAATGCCCTCATCTCTTCTTCTCCTGTAACTCTTTTTATTCTAAATGAACAGTGATTTTTCAACTCTTGAATTTCAAGGAATGGCTTATTAGTGGACATTTCAGTCATTGTAATGGGATTGTCAGAGCATTTTCTTAGAAGAGGATTGCTTGCCTTTTTAAAAGAAAACCAATAAGGCAGCCACTTACTCCATTTTCGTAGAAATCCATCCCTTTTCCTCAAGAGCCCATGTGGAGAAGATGCAACCTAATACTCTTCCCTATGTGCTCATTCAATTATACATTGCAGTGTACACTTTCCACCCCTAGGCAGCTTGCCGGCTCCCAGTGATGTTTATTAGGGACAGGCCACCCAGCTCTTCTCTGAATTACTATCATAGTTTATTGTTTCTTCTGCTGCCCTTTTTCAGTCTTAATAGTTTTATTTAGTTGTTTCTTAGAAAGAAGGCATGGTTTTTATCTGGACTTGCCTTCTAGGGCCAAATCTGTGCCTTACTCAGAAGTATCTCGTTTAGTCAGAAAGCTTGAGGACCTGGGAATTGGTATATTTTACTGTAAAGTTATACTCAGAACTAGTCAGAGATTTTTTTCCCCCAGAATATATCAAGATAGCTGTTTGTTTGGTTTTTTTTTTTAGGCTTCCATAATGAAGACTAGAAAATATCACAAAGCTTCCTATATGTTTTTGAATTCAGCATTCTAGAAAGTATTCAAAGAGCTGAAGTATGACTAGTGAAGGAAAAATGATCGGATCCAAATTTCCCCCATCTCTCATTTATAGCCAAAAATCGACTTCTAGGCATCCACAACACTTGAGATGTCTACACTGATAATGCAAGTGATCAAGTCATGACAAAAGATGATGTCAAGTGAAGCCAGAGCTTCTCAGTGTCATGGTAGGTCCTACTCGAGTGATCAGAGGAATATGAAGGAGCAGCCTCAGATCAGGGAGGTCAAGCATTGAGCTTCAGAGGAAGAGTTTAAGTCATACACAACCTTTCATGCTGCAAGAGTGGTATGGGGCATGTTGGTGCTTGGTTACAGAAACTCAGCTTTTGACTAAGGGAAGAAATTCATGTCATTATAGTTTTTTATTTTTCCAACATCTGTTCATTTCATTTTCCCTGGAACTGTTTTGAGCATATCATCAAGAGTGACTATTGAACATGTAATGGGTGAATATACAGGATAATGATTCAGAGTCTGGCACATAAAAATTATTCAATACACATTTTGTGATTGGATAAATTAGTTAAAAGATATGAACTCTGCCCTTGCTTCTCATTTCTTGAGTCACCTTGGTGAGCTGCTTCATCTTCTCTCTAAGTGCCAGTTTCCTCAACTATAACACAGGGATGCCAGTACTTCCTTACAGAACTGCTGTGCGGGTTAGGTGGATTAGTGCATGTAAAACACACTGTGCAGTAACGAGAAAGTAAAACAGCAACAATGATAGCTTATAATAAAAATCCTGTGATGATAATTGTTATTCCTATTAGTATATAATGCTAGTATATCAGATTTCTTCTAGTTATATTTTTGTGTATTATAGTTTTTTTTTCCCCCCCAGATAGCCTGCATTAGTAATCTGAATAAAGAAAAAGGTGCTTCTGAGAGAAAAGTAGCTGAGATGGCTATAGTCTTTTACAAAGAAAGCAATCATATATTGATATTTAGCTGAGGGTAAGTATTGCCATTGCTGAGATACTTTCTTATCAGTTCAGTGACTCCCCAGTTTTAGCTAAACCTTGTTCTTGTTTCCCTGTAGGAGTGATATGGACTCTAGGAAGAGAGCTCAAGCTTCATTTTTCATGAAAAATAACTTAACTTGGAGCTTCTTTTTCTTCTTGTCAGGGTCTGGGATGCTGAGAGAGACTTTGTTTCATTGCATGTACACATGCACGGGAACCTTTCTCATGAAAAGAGAGAATCTGGGTTTGGAGATTAAGCAGTTGTGTATTTTCTACCACAGCCTACTCTTAATCATCGATATACATCCCTCCATGGGGGAAGATTTTTTACATATTACTTGATGATTTTAGTGTTTGAATGTTTTGCAGCCTTCTTCCCGTGTTTCTGACTCTTCATGGGTTTTTCTCTAAAGATTCAGAACGTCTGTTCATGCTTTTTTGTCATAAACATCCTTTTACACAGTTGCTCCTTTGGACTTCCTGCACCATTTCACCTGTCCGTTAGGCCCACGTTTTCCACAGTCTTCCTGGGTATACTTGAAGGGTGGTTCTTTAGTCTGTGGGCACTGACGGATTCTCAGCTGAAGATGATTGTGAAAGATCTCACATCCTTCAAGACAGACTACATAATGTTTTGCTGATTTTCATGTTTGCATTCCAAATATTTCTTTCAGTTTGATTTCGCATTGAATATTTGACTAGCTGCACACACAAATGTCTTTTGTCCAGTCAGGACATGTGACTCAGGTCCAGGGCAAAGGCTTTGTCACACCCTCAATGGTCACAAAGGTGTCTTTGCACAGGTGTGCCGTTAGCTTCTGGGCCTTGTTGCGACTGGAAGTACAGTCAGGGAAAGAGAAAATGAAGCTTCTAGGGAGCAGAGAGGTGGGTGGGGTGTGGGTGGGGATCTTGCTAGCTTCAATGGACACTTCAGTGGCTGGGGGCAACACTACCCCAGTATTCCTCCTGGTGGGAGCCAAGAACTTCTACTAAACTTTGTCATACTCTCATTGCCCAGAGTGGGGCTGAGTCCACTGCAGGACCTCAATACATCCTGGTGGCTATGCCCTTCCAAGGCAAAATTAAAATGGATTCTTTCATTCTTCTAGCTCTTCAGACCATACTGCTTTCCTCATTATTCATTTGGATTATTACAGTGAGTCTGATTCATGATGGCAAAAATGTTTCACCTATAATGAACCCCAGATAACTCCAGTAGTGCTGAAATTGCCATCCTGTCATGGATGTGTTTCTGGGGAGGAAATGATTTATGATTTTAAGAGGCTGATCTGCCCCAGCCAGGACTAATGACCTCCAATGACCTGGTGGAATATGGACAACAAGGAAGCAGGCTCCTTGAGATAAGATGATCAAAAACGTAGAAACTTTTTAATCTCTTACCATGAGCCACCCTCCTGGTATTCATGCTCTCTTGTTGTTCCCATTCTTTACCTTGATGCTGGGCTTGGCCAAGAGCTTTGTGCTTTGACGAATGGCACATGAGTAACTGTGCTAGAAGTGGAGGCTTGATAAACACTTGCACCTGGGACCTTGTGCACTTTTTAGAATCCAGGATCCATGCTGTAAAGAAACTCAGGAGGGATCACTGAACAAGAAGAAGCCACGTGGAATGACCCTGAGGTTGAGAGACAATTTAGGCAGTCCTGCCTCTGCTGAGTACACAACTGATAGTGGAATTTGACTGCCTTCAGCTATATTCTAAGGAGCAGATTAACCTTTTAGTTAAGCCCAGTCAACCAGCAGACTTGTGAAATAGCCATTACATTTCGGGTGACTAATTGATGTAACAAAAGGTAATGGATATGGAGTCTCCTTTTCCCTTCCCCCAGGACCCATGGACAGACCAAAGGGAAGCATCTTCTGACATGTCTCAAAGACATTTAGGCATTCACAATAGTCACAGCCTTTGTTGAACTTGAGAAGAGATTATTCCTCTCCTTAGATGCCTTCATTTTATAAATGCAAATACTGAGATTCAGAAAGAGTAAATAACTTGTCCAGAACTACTTGTCTAGGTCTATTTGCTTCGGCCTCCAGTGCTCTTTCAACGAAGAACAATCAACATATCTTTAGTTTCAAAGGGAATTTCAAGAAAAAATTATGTCATCATGCCCAACTTACAGAAAACATTTCTATCAACTCTCATAACAATCCTTGTTAACAGGACACAATTCTTTTCTAATTTGAAACAACTTAAATATCTCATGAGAGTCATATGGATCATGGAAATTAATAGCTAATTTAGCTTAGGGACTAAAGTGCTGGCAAAAAATGCAAATGGATACATTTGGAAGGAATGAAAAAATTCACAATGATTCTGACTAAGAGTTATGTGAAGACTTTAAGAGAGCAAAACTATGTCTTTGTTCTGCAAACCCATTTACTTAACCTATCAATTGTTACTTTTGCCAAATGCTGTACTAAATGTTGGGATCTAGATTGAATGGGACAGTCCTTCCCCTCAAGAGCATTTTGCACAGAGCTAAGTGATTTTTTTAGGTTACACATAGCTGGGGTTAGAACTGAAGCTATATCTGTCGGCTGGTCCCCCTAGGGCCTGCCCACCTGATGCCTAATTGCCTTCTGGAGTTGTCAACTATGCTTAGTTTTAATAATTATGGTCTCAAAAAGTGACATTCTTTTTAGGTTCCTATTTTCTGTTAAAATAAAAGCTATGATTTCTGAGGGCTTGGCTAGAGTTTACTCTTTCTAAGACTTCCCTTTATGTGTCAAGGAAACCTTTCTCAGAGATTAAATTCAGCTCATCTCTCTTATTCATGGGGGCAAGGGTGTGATCTGTGCTATAGTACTAAAGTTGCATTCCTAAGAAGCCTCTTTATTAAAAAAAAAGTTACTGAAGAAATAATTTATTCAAAGAGAAAATAGGGGATTTGGGGTTAGAGCATCCAGACTTAGAATAATAAAGTAATTTTGCCTGCAGGCATTTCAATAATACTGGTGTTTTTATGGTTTTAAGTCTATAGTTATAAAGCTAAATATACCTGGGCAAATCCAGCCTTGATTACATCTAGCTTTTGATCAGGAGGAATGGCCTTTATTTTCAATCCTCACCAAGACTATCACTAGAACAAGGCTTCTTAGCCATTTTTATCTTTTTTTTTTTTTTTTAACTCATTGTTGAAAAAGCATTATCACAAAGTCACCCAAAGAAAGCTGTCGACAGCAAGTCTTTTTTGATGCCCTCTTTGTCTAATATGTTAGTTCTACCATTACAATCAGGCACATAATGAAAATCATGTGTCCCATTTATTTATTTGACATATATATCTTGATGTCCACCTGATCTAGCACTGAGTGTGACTGGGGAGAGAGTGGTAAATAAGATACACAAGACCCTGATACCACAGAGCTGCAATTCCAGTAGAGGAGATGGTCTATATGCAGATAAATACACAACATAATGCCATCTGGCCTAAGTGGTATGGAGAAAAATGAGACAGAAACAGAGAGTGACCAGTGACTGGATCATGCTGAGGCTTGGAAGTCACTGCGGAGGCCTGGAGTTTTACTCAGAGTGGTGGAAGCCCTTAAAAGGTTTTAGCAGGGGAGTTAGCTACATAGTGCGAATGATATTTTAAGAGGTACACTGAATGCTGTAGACAGGTTTTAGAAGGTTCAAAGGGATAGGCCAGGAGAATTAGGAGATGGCTTTAGCCCAAGCCCTAGACAAGGCTTGGGGATAGGTAAATTGTTTGGGGAAGTGATTGAAGGAACAGAACTGGAAGAAAAGCAAAAAGGCAAAGTCAATCTAATGCTGTGGAAGATTCTGATATGTTCTGGAGACAACCAGAACTCTATGTCCTTAAGGACCTCTGAGAGTCTCAAAGGATCTTTGAATTGATCAGCACCAGTCCTGCAATGGACCAGGGTCACCCCCAGAGATGTGGACTTTCTTGCAGACAGGTTTATGCACTCGGCAGAATGACAGAGTAGTTGCTGCAAGCATCCCGCATCCCAAGAGGCAGGGACTGAAGTAAGAGCTCCGTGGAGCAGAGGCCCAGTGAAGGAAGGTTATATTCAAGAGGCATCTGAGGCAGAAGCCAGTGCAGTGAGAAAGCACAGGAGCTCAGAGCGGGATGGCAGAGATGAAGTGGTCAGAGCCATGGGTCTTAGCCCAATTACTCAGTGAACATTTGCATTGGAAGAGAAATATTTTTACAGTGAAATAGACCGCTAATTTCATGCCACCTTGCCTCTGATATTTTCTCTACTTTAGAGTCCTGCTCTCATTCCTATTCATAGAACTACCCGCTTCACAGATGTTAAAGTTTACCATTTAAAGCAAAGAAATTGATGAAGATTTCATAACCTGGAGCGAGTCTCTTTCACCTTCTTTGTCTTCTCTAGTTAATATGTTTGACAGATTGTAGAGGCGAGCAAAGGTGATGTAATGGGAACAAACTTGAGCCTGCTATATATTTAGGCAGGAAAATAGCCTTTGGTTTAGACAAATATCTGAAAGGCTAGAAGACAAATGGACAATTAAAAAAAATATCTTTTTAGAAGTTAAAAACCAAAAGATTACTCCTCCATTGGTCATAGTTATTCAAGTTTCTTGTATCAGGTTAGCTCAAGGTCAGGAATACAACTTTCATGGCATGATACTCAACATTTTGAAAAATAATCTGCATTGGAGTATTTCTCAGGAAAAGAAAAACATCTGTAACTTGTGAAAAAAAATAGAACCTCTTTGTAGATGAAGGTGCCTACTTACAGTGATTTTTGGGGGAGTCCAAAGAATGTTGCCAAAAGACACAGCAAAATGGTTGAGGAGAAATGTATTATGGCATCAGACTTTGTTTGACCTCTTCTGGAAAGTGTTTCAGCATGTTCTCGTGGAAGTTTGTTCCCCCTTGTCTAGAACTTGACTTTTCTGCATTTTCTCCATTCTCTAGTCCCTGTAAGCTTTATATTTACCCTCACTTGGGTAAAGACACTGCCACTGCTATTGCTGCTACTATACTTTCCACTGAATGAGTCCTGTTTCGGGCAAGCACTGTGTCGAGCTGTGTACACACACTGCATGTCTATGCATTGATAAAGAGCAAACATTTTCTTAGTAGATGATGTGGAAATTCTTTGTGGAGAGAGACATCTTGCAGAAAAGTTTCTTCAACTCACTGGGACATGGAGGGCAGTCTCAGAGGTCTGGAGGGCTTTGTCAGACTATGCTCAGGTTTGAAAACAGGGATGACTCTTTGTATTACAAAGTGAGATGAAGTAGAGATAATCGAGTGTCCCAGAACTACTTCATACAGTGAGTGAGGGAAGAAAGCAGTCCGTGATAAAATTAGGAGGCGTGACTTGGGAATTAGATCTATCTACTGGGGTTTCTTTCAAGGAAACCATTTGTTCTCCTTGTATTGTCAAACCTGCTGACAGATATTTATTAAAATTATAAAAATCACAATTTATAGTGTAAGGGCTGTTTGGTTTCAAGAGCTACTTGAAGCTGACACACATACTCTGCAAGCTGGAGAGGAAAGCCAACAACTGGTTTATGCTGAAGAAGCAACAGTATGTGGTAAGAATATGGACTTAAATGCTGACTCTGTCATGCTTTAGTTTTCTCCATTTGCCCTTTCAGGTCTATTCGTAGCCTTACTTAATACTCCAGGAGGTTGACTTCTGGGCTTTATGTCACCTGGGCTCTGCTTACCTTGATGACATCAATTGAGTTTGGTCAGTGAGATGGGAGGTGCTCACAGAATATTAGAGGATAGAAGAAAAGAGCCATCAGTATATTATTACTCTCTTTCCCGAAATCTTTGTGGTTTCAGCAGTGACTGAGTTTCCCTGTCTATGGCTATCTGTCTCATATATAGAAGTCTAATCTGGTGTCAACTACTTCATCCTTTCCTCTTGTGCCTTCAGGCCTAGAGGTGATAAAGATGTTCTGCTGGGTTGTCCCTCACTACACTTGTGCCCTTGAATCTGTCCTTAGCTCTAGAGAACACTTCTTCTCTCTTTGAACGTTCTTACCTCCCTGATTGTTACAGTGAATGACCTAGAAAAGTTTACTTAACTGCATGTGTCTCTGTTTCCACATCTGCAAAGCAGGGTTGGTATTAGTATTTATCACATGGGATAGATTGTTAGAAGATTAAACACATGGACACATATCATAAAGTCTTTGTAGAGGAGAAGTAATAGTAAATAATTATATGATAAGTAAATACATTCTTCATTTAATCCTTAAAACAACCTTACAATAGAGGTATTACTTTCAATTATGGAGAAACTAAGACCTAGTGAAGTTTAGACAACAGAGCTGGAATTCAAAAAGCAGGTCAGATTTTGAAGCTATTTTTTAATCCCCTTGCACAAAATAAGGTTTCCCATCTAGTTAAAGGGGAGAGAATAAATATTAAAATTAGTAGCTAGCAAAAAACACACTGAGATACTCTTGTGATAATGGAGTATTCAGCAGGTTTTTTTTTTAAATGAAACCAATCTCCTAGAAATAACTTTGGACAGTAAGAAGAATACTTATCAAAGTTATGCCAATCTTGCCAAGAAATATAAGTTTTCTATTTTTCTCAAAAATTTTTGCCTTTAAATTTTCAGTTTTTAAGTCAGTTGATTCCCGCCGTCCCCTACCAACTCCCTGCCTTTGACCTTAAGAACCTTTCCCTTTCAGTATGATTTTGTGTCTTCAAAATTTGATTCTGGTAAAGAACTGATTTTATTTTTTTATCGGTCACTGGAAAGATCTGAAATTCAGTGATTAATGAGACAAGTCTGATTCTCATTTTCCAGGACAGGACTTTTGTACTGAAAGTAGGATGGAAAAGTGAAACTGGAAAGACTAATTTTCACCTTGATTTTTAAATCTGGCTGTTGTGTGAGGGGAGACAAGAAGACAATGAAAGTAATCAAACTGGATTTGTCTAAGCCAGTGATATGGCGTCTCCTGAAACTCCTTTTGAAGAAAATGAATTCCTTTCAGCTTCTACAACTTGAGAAAGTTATTATCTTTCAGACTGAAAACAAAGTGATATGCTAGAGATAAAGATAACCTGGTAAAATGTCTTTGCTGAATTCTCATCAACAGTCTCCACTTGAGGGAACTAGACCCGCAGAAGGAAGTGCAGAATAGCTGTGTCAGAAAGGAGATTGACCAGTGGCATCTTGATGGATTTAGATATTGGAAATATGGCCAGATAAGATGCATTTTATTCATAGATTCCCTCCATAACAGTAATGTAGCATTCACCCATGGGTACTTTTGTGGGAGCTATGAAATTCAAAAATATGCCAAGGGATCCAGGAGGAATATTGCCTACCCATGCATTGGGTCAGTGGGCATATAGACCTCAGATCCAGCTGCACGTCTTGTAGTGACCTGTGAACCAGCTCCAGCCCCTCTTGGCCATGATACAGATGCCCTGAGAACACTTTCTCAGACAATAACTTATGGAAAAAACAAGCCTATGTGGAAAGCCTAGGAATCCAGTGGATAAGTCTAAATACTGTTGGATCAAATAAACGTGAGTTTTGATGCATTGTCAATGTTAAGAAGAACAGTTTGATTTTACTCGTGTCACCCCTTTCTCAAGGACACACAGCTCAGTACCAAAAGGACCCTCAGCTGTGATTTTTCTTATGGGACAAAGTGAGAGCATATGAGCGAGCACCGAGCTTCTCTAGCTGTACAAAACTCTGTCAAAGAGGTCCCACTGCTTTCTCACCCCAGAGCCCTGAGTATGAGCTGTGCAAATAAGGAGTGGGAAGAAGCTAGGATTGCAGCAGATGGGACTCTCAGAGGGAAATAAAGGAATGAGGATCCTACTAACTGTCATAGACCCTTCCTCTTCTAAGTAGCTCACCCAAAAGTCACTGGGGATGCCCTGAGATGGTACCTTATTAGATCAAGAGAAGGCATAAACTTTTAAGAATTCTGTCACAATAGGGAGCAAAGAATATAAAATAGGTGTATCTATAAAGGTCTTAAAATACCTCAGAATCCTTAGCAGGACTGGTGGAAGACATCTTTTTTCCAAAGGCAAGTAGTAAAATAAGTCTTAGGGGATCACAAAGCAAAAACCTACAGTAGATAAATAAATGATAAAGAAAAGGGAGTCAAAGCACGCCACCGTGGAAAGGAATGGAATCATTCACAAAGGAAGGCAGCAAGAAAGGAACAAAGGACCTACAAAAAAAATCTAGAAGTGATTCATACATTGACATCAATAATTCCTTACCAATCACTTACTGTAACTTTAAATGATTTAAATTCTCCAATCAAAAAGTATAAAAAACAAACAAACAAAAAACCACAAGACTCAGCTATATGCTGCCTACAAGAGACTTACTTCAGGTTTAAGGACACACATTATCAAAAGGAAGGACTAGTAAAAGATATTCCTTATGAATGGGAGCATAAAAAAGCATGAATATACTTAATTCAGACAAACTAATCTAGAAATGATAATATGAGACAAATAAGGTAATTATATAATGATGGAGGGGTTAATTTATCAAAAGGAAACAGCACTTGTAAATAGTTATGCAACCCACAGACAAGCACCTAAATGTATTATGCATATACTAATAGATCTGAAGGACTAGACAATAGTACAATAACACTAGTAAGTTAGAGAGCTTATTTTCAACAGTGATTAGATCATCAAGACCAAATTAACAAGAAACTATTGGACTTGAATTTTACTTTAGACCAAATGGTCTTAATTTAAGACATATATTGGAAATTCATGTTCTCAAATGCACCTGCAACATTTTCCAGGATAGATTACATGATAGGTCATAAAATGAGTCTTAGCAAATGAAAAAGGAATGAAATCATAGTATTCTTTTCCAATTATGGTGATTTGACTAGGAATATGTAATATGAGGAAGATTGAAAATTTCTTAATTCTGAGGAAATGAAAAAATACACTTCTAAACAACCAGTGGGTCAAAGAAGAGATTAATGAGAAAGATAAATGCTGTATGATGTCCTTTATCAGTGGAATCTAAAAAAAACAGACTGATAGAAGAAGGAAAGGTGGTTGCCAGAAAGCAGAGGGTGAGAGAAATAACAGTGATGTCTGTCCTAGGAGTACAAACGTCCAGTTATAAGATGAATCAGTTCTAGGAATATGATGTACAGCATGGCTAACAATACTGTATTAGATATTTGAAAGTTGCTGAGAGTAGACATTAAATGTTCTCACTGTAAAATAAAAATGATAATTCTTTGAAGCTATTATGGTGCTAACGAACCATCTACTGGTAATCACGTCACAATATGTAAGCTTACAAAATCATCATGCTCTATGACTCAAACTTGCTCAATGTTATCTGTCAATTCTATCTTAAAATTTTTAAAAAGAATAATTGATCTAAAAAGTTTTCTATCTACACGTGCCTTCTGTGCCACGTGTATATAAATATAAATATATGTAGATATATGCATTTACACATCCATACAGGTACACGTAAATACCCAAATATCCAAGGGAGAAAAAGAATTCACCTAGACTTGAATAGTTATGGGAGTGATTAGATAGCAAGGGAGAAAAACCAAGCCTAGCATATTTGATTTGATGTGACTGTGGACAGAGGTTATCATACAGCTCTTTGCATCTCTCCTACCCAGTTCTAACCTCTTTCTTTTAATATCCCCACAAAGCGTGATGACATGGAACGGCACCCGTGTCAGCAGACATAAGCTGAATGTGTTAAGAACAATCTTCTTACTCGGCAATCAGCACGCTCACTTTGTGGTCCAGTTAAGAACAGGAGAGGAGACTTGCAGAGTTTATTTCCTTTGGGCTGCAAAATAACTTTAATGAGTCTGTTTTCCCCTCCTCTAACTACAGGAGCCTGCAATCAGGAACAGTCATTGTCGGTATGGTTTTAGCAGTGTCCTCCTCACCATTATCACCAAAAGGTGGACAAAAATGGCCATCAGTTATTGCTGAATGTTACCATGATGACATGGCACCGAATGTAATCTCATTGATCCTTTACAAGGAATGATTATCATAAGGGATTGTTTACTCCCACTTAATAGATTAGGATACTGAGACATTGATCACACAGTAGAGTTGAAATTCATATCCATAACTATTTAAATGTTAAAATCTATTTCTTGCCCCTTCTCTACAGCATTCTAATATGTCTTAATTATAGAGAGGAAAGTTGAGAAAAGTAGACAAAGACTATTAATACATTTCACTTTGCACTTAGAATGAAGTGCAGCGAGCACTTAAATGAGTACACGTCATTGTGATCCCTAAGCTCACTTTGCCATTTCAAACCAGCCATTACTTGTCCTCGTTGACCTGGCAGTGAAACTCTGGCCTTTCTTGGGCACAAAACCCCCACTCACACAATACCTATCTGTGTTTGCTAAATTGTACTGAAATTTGGGGATGTGGTTGGGAAGCTAGAAGTTAAAAAAGTAAAGAAGTTCCCATTGAGCATCTGGTATATCCCTGCTTCCAGATGCCCCTCCCTCCAGCCCAGAACCTCGCACAGTCTTCGCACCAGCCTGTAGCTGTCTCCTTCTCCAGCCCCTTCCACCTCCTGTCCTGGATTGCCCATCCCACCCTCTACTCCTCATTTTTCTAATTCTGTCAAGTAGAGTCATTTCTGTTTTCTCCAGGTTCAAATTCTGCTTCCCGTTGACCTTCGTAAACCCAAACCCATTGAAGTGCTCAACCGAGCAAAAAGGACTCTCCACGTAACAGATTCCACTTCCCTTAGAAGACAGGCAGACACATTTCCTGTTCTACCATCTCTACAATCACGGCCGTGGAGAGACTGGGTTCATTCCTAGCAAAGGCCAGCAGAACACTGGATCAATGAGCTAATTCCAGTGTCCTCCACCTCCCCTGACAACTTGCATTCCACAGAAGCCCCGGAGATTCGTTTGCTTGGGTCTGGGTCTCTGCCTCCTGTTAGCTCTGAGGAAGGCTGAGATTTCTGGAACCCAAGGGGCTGCTTTGGGCTTCTGGCTCCTTCAAGGGCATTTGGCACCCTGTAAAAAATTGCTTATTAAGGGAAATAGTAGGACTGCTTCCCCTTTAATGGTCTAGCCATGGGAAATTTGACCCAGTTGGGGAGGTGGAAGGTGGAAGAATGTAGACTTTGAGATGGTGAGTTAAGCCTGTTTGGCAAAGCAATTGCAAGGCTACAGAAGGGAGACATCTAGCTCTGAGGCCAAGTTCCCAGTGGCCAGAAAAGCCCAGTGAGGGCTCTATAAAAAAGTAATGGCAGTATTTATGCCATCCAAAGGTCCTGCTTTGAGTTGAAATGACAGATTTTGCTTTATTCCCCCTCACTCTTGAGGTTTGGCTCACTGCTCTTACCCTCTCCTGAGGTCCTGTTGACACATGAGTGTTATTAAGGCTTCCGGAGGAGGGCGGGGTGCTGGGTGACTATGTCACAAAGGAAGGCTAATTGGCTGGAACTCCCCCCTCCACTCCCTCCAGCTGGCCTGAATCTCTGGTTTTTAGTTCTTCCTAAAGGGTCTTGGCATGGGTGGCCTGTCCCTCTTTTCAAAATAATTAAAACCAAAAGAATGCAAATTAGGGCCATTCTTGCTGTCAGTGCTGTTTTGCCCTAGTTTTCAAGGTAGGTGGAAACAGGGTGCTATAGGGACCTTTTGGATCCTTACTTGGACTTGAACCCAGTTCATTCCTCCTGGAGAGTATGTTGTGACATCCTCTCAAATGCAAATGACAAATTCTGGTCATGTATACAAGCTCTTTCAACTCTAGACTTTTGACAGCAATTACTGATAGACCAAGGAATTTTTTCCCCTCAACGTGAACCTGAGTAGAGTCTCATAATCCTTCTAAAAGCAGCTATCTCTGCAACTACGACCAGTAATCAAGGGTGGCTTAGGGTATGGAATTTATTTAGCATTCTTGTCCTTACCCTAAATTGCTCTGAGGCTCGGAAGGCATTGCCTCCTACTCAGAACTTGGCCAAAGGCAAGGTTAATTGGATAAATTGTAGGTTTGCTTCCAAACCCAAAAGAAACTCTCCTAGGCTTTCTGACTTTTGACCTGACTTTAGTTCTTCCCTACTGCCTCCATATTTATTCTTCAAAATGCACTCTAGCTTCCTAGGGAAGTTCTCTGCTTTCCCAGTCACCTGCTAACAGTGAAGAAAAGACCTACCTAACACAACTCAGACTCCGACATGATAAATTTATACCATGTAAGGCTTTAGCTAAAATTTAAAAAGGAATTTGCCTATTAGAAATTGAGCTGTCTGGGTTTTCTGGAATGTTCGCTGAGTATAGTAGAACGTAAGACACAGGGTACTAGGGTACATAAGGCTGGATACTAACGGCTGTTAGACCACTTCATTGCTGGGTGACATTTGGGAAGATATTTAAACCTCTTTGAACATTCATTTGCTCCTCGGTAAAATAATAATAAGTCCTGATTTCATCTCGTTTTGTGAGGGTCAAGTGAATTTATTCCAGTAAGGTACTTGACACAGTTTGGCAAATCCTGGGCACACGTGGACCTCCTCTTACCCCAAGTCTTGTAGAAATCTTATTAACAGACCAAGGCACACACTTACTGACCACTTGACAAAGAGTTGACATTTATTTTCTGAGGTCACAGAGCTAATAAGCTACTGAATAAGGCTTTGATTCCAGGTCTGCTGGACTTTGCAGACCACATTCCTAACCATTTTGATGGCTTCTATTTGAGCTTAGACAAGTTGCTCTGACCTCTAGCATCCTAGAGGGCAAAATAGTTTTTTCTTATCTGTAAAATGGAGATAATATTTTCAAGATTTTGTAAGGATTTAATGAGTCAGTGCTTGTATCGTGGGTCTCAATCTGTTATAAATATACACTATCACTTTTTGTCATCATCATCATCATCATCATCATTGCTATTATATTTTTTTTGGAGTAGCTTCTTCCTTCTCAGTATCTAGGACATAGTTGGTACATCACGGGTATTCAGAATAGTGTATAGTTGTTGGGGCAACATATGGTATTGTTACTTTAGTAAGGGAGGAGAAATGAATGACTATTGGGACTGAAAACTCTGGCTGACCTTTTGGCAGCCTCCTAAACAAATCTAGGAAAACTTCTGGCTGTCTTGGGAAAAGTCTAAAGAAGCTCAGCTAAACAAGCATCAGAAATGTTCCTCAGTTCCTGCAGGATCATGAATGCATAGGAGCTTCTGCAGGACTTGTCCTTCTGAATGGTCAGTGAGATAAGATGTGTTCTTTTTATATTCCTTCTTATGTCTTGAGGTCTCCTGAGTATGGAAAGGGCTGATGATTAGATCATGTGGGAAAGGAGATCTCATTAACTTTTGATCCCCATCTTTAATGCCCAACGTCTAGAATAGACCTTTCTTGCTGACATTGTTGAGAGATATGTCTTGTCATCAAAAGTTCTAACAAATGCAGAATTCCTTCAACTCTGGCCTGAACTGTACTCAGACAAATGTTAGTGTAAGATTAATTAACCTGATAGTTATACTTCCATATCCCTGGTAGGTAATCACTATGATTTGGGCAGTCTTTCTTAAGCTGAGTGATCATTTTCTTCTTTTTTAATATATAATTAGTTTTAGTTTACATTGTTGCATGGCTTTCAAGACATTGAATTCACACCTCAGTCTGTGCATTTCAGACCACACCCAGCACCAGAGTCCCAGTGCCCTCCACCACCCTATTAACTCTTCATGCCCTGTTTCTCTTCCCCCACCCAACTTCCTGGTAGCCACAGTCTTGTGTTCTGTGAATTTTGTTGGGGTTTGCCTGTTCTTTTTGTTTGCTTGTTTGTTTCTTTATATCCCACATAGGAGTAAAATCCATCCTGTACTTCTCTTTTTCCTCTCTGGCTTAATTTGCTTGACATAATCACCTCCAATTCCATCCAGGTAATTGTAAAAGAACCAATTCCATCTCTTTTAACAGTTATATAGAGTATATTGAGTACATAGATCACAATTTCCTTATTCAGACATCCGTTGATGGGAATTTAGGTTGTCTCCACATCTTGGCTATTGTGAATTGAATATGTTAGTTCCAGTGATGGCAACATTACCTCTATTGACCAAATGAAGAAGGTATATCTTGCTTCCAAGACTGGAAGCTTATCTGTTATTCCTACAGGCTTACCTATTTTTTAAATTATACTTTTAAACTTTTAATTTCTAACAATTATAGATTTATGAAAAGTTCAGAGACAGTGCAAAGAATCCAAAGAATCCCCATATGTCTTGACCCAACTTACCCTCACATTTTATGAATCATGGTATCAGAATAAATAAATTAACACTGATACTATAAACTATAGATTTTTTAAAAGATTTTTTCCAGTTTTTTTCATCTGTGTGTGTGTGTGTGTTGCTCCATGATCCAATCCAGTATATCACATGGCATGAAATTGTTGTGTTCCCTTAGTTCCTGCTGATTTGTAGCAGTTGCTGAGTTTTATTCTTTCTTTTTTCATGACATTGACAAATATTTTACAGAATGCTTCTCTATTTAGCTTTGTCTAGTGCAGTTACCTAAACAGATGGTTTTATTTCACAACAGTTTTAGATTTACAAAAATTGCAAAGATAAAGCAGAGAGTTCAATATACTCCACACTCAATGTTTCTTATTATTAACTTCTGACATTATTAAGGTATACCTGTCACAATTACTGAAGCAATACTGATACAATATTATTAACTAAACTCCATAGTTTCAGATCCTGTTTTTATTTAATAACCTTTTTGACTCAGGATTCCTTCCCGGAGCAAATTACACTTAGTTTGTCAAGCTCCTACTTTCTGCGGGTCTGTGACAGTTTCTCAGACCTTGCTTTCGATGGTTTTGAGGAGTACTGATTGGGCATTTTGTAGACAGACTCTTAATTGGAATTTGTCTGACATTTTGCCCATATGTAGACTGGGGTTGTGAGTTTTTTAGAGGAAGACTGCAGAGGTAAAGTGCTATTGTTTTTCACATCTTATCAAGGGTACTAGCAACATAATTTATGACCTTTACACCTTGGCTGAGGCAGTGGTCAGATTTCTTCACTGGAAACCCCACACCCCTCTCCCCAACTTTCCATGCTGCACTTTTCATAGAAATGTCACTATACAAAGTCCACATTTAAGGAGTAAGGGGTTATGTTCACTTCCTTGCTGGCAGAGTTACAATCATCCATTATTTAGAACTTTTTTTGCATGTAAGATTTGACTTATTTCTTCTCTTTATTTGTATAATCATTTTTTATATCAGTATGGACTTGATATTTATTTAATACTTTAGGTTATAATTTACTTATTTTATTGCTCACATTGTTCCAGTTTTAGTCATTGAGAGCTCCAGCACTGTCTCCTGTATCTCTTTGACACAGCTGCATCATTTTGTTTGACGGATTGACATATTTGAACATTCTTACTGGTCTCCAGTTCCAATGTAGCCACCTCTCTCTTCCATGTAAACTCTCTCTCCTGCAGTAAGAAGTCTGCATCGCACCATCTGCCATTTGTTACTCAGTTGTGCATCAGTGCACTTGGATAGTAGCTAGAGATTTGTTAAGCTCTCTATCTGCCTGGAAACTATTTTATCAACTAGAGTATAGTACTAAGCACAGTGAATTTTCTCCTTGGTCTTATAGATGCCACTCATTTCCAAAGTTAACTTAGGTTAACACCTTTTTCCCACTCACTTCATGGAGGTTTATTTCATGCAATTTCAGTTCACTTGTATCTTTTGTTGCATTCAACATTCTGTCTGGGATTTTCTTGGCCTTCTAATTAATTTACTTTAAATTTTTGCCTTTTTTCCAATTACTGTAGTAAACAGTTCAATAGCTTTTGAGAAAAAAATAGTCTTTTCCTTTTGTATTATTTTTCTTGTAGCTAGGCTATACTTTGCAGGAGTTTTAAAAAGTGGCTTTTGTGCAAGTGTATGTCAGAGATCCAATATTAGTTTGAGAGTGTAATGTTAGATACAAAACTGGTTACTACCCAATACGGTCATAAAGTATAAAGCTTGAGATGACCTTTTCTACCATAAATAATGGTTTCCACCTCAACCATACAAAAATGTACAAGGCAACCTCTGTGTCAAGAGAACTGTAGCTAGTTCAGGCAATAGTCAGGAAGAGCACTGCACTGGGAGAATATCCAGCAATTTCTTTTTAAGTTTTAGATATTTTTCTGATACTGATTTAGTGAGAAAACAAATTTGAATTGTCTCACAAAACAACAAATGGAAATAGGATACAAATTGGTAAAGAGATAAATTTAAGAGAGGAAAATAAGAGTAGAATGAATCCAAGGGGCAAAGTTAGAAATTGATGCCTGAAAATCTTGCACAACTTCTAAGTGAAGATGGCAAATTTGACAAAACATGTTAGAGCTTTTAAAGCAAAGAGGGAGGTAGGAGTCGCCTAAGATTTGTCGTGTTCTTGAATGCCTCTGAAACACACAGACTTGGGGTTTGATTTTCATTAGGATTTTTTTTTTTAAGCTGTTTGCTAAACTGTCAGAACAGGCTGTGGCTCAAAAGCTAGGAAACTCTTGGGAATAGAAATATTACAGAGAAAACTCAAAAATGTTTAAGATTTTTTTTTTTTATCAAGCCACACTTTTTCTTGGATGCCTCTAACCAGAGCTCTTTGCTTTATTAAACCAAGACCAAGGGTTCAGATCTGCTATAAGTCAAACAGAGAAGAAATAGCTGTCTGATTTTACCCATTTTAATATCTGGTTAGGTTAATTTTCTGTACATATCACTTGAAGAGGGGTGATATATTAATAGTGATAGACTATTACATCACCACCATACTGCCTGCCACTAGAGCTGTTATTCTCAGACACCTGAAAGATACACACTCTACTGCTAGGGGGACTAAGACTTGCCAAGAGATCTCTTAAGGCATGGAGCAGGTCTCAGAACAGAACAAAATAGAAGGTCAGCCCTAGATGAATCAGAAGCCTGTTCTTTGCCTGATTTTCTTCTAGAATGTTTCAACATCTTGATTAATATTCCTATCGTGTTTCTGCGTTTTAGGGGAAAGTTCTTATGAAATGTCCAACCTTGGCTTTTGTGTCTCATTTTAGGCTGTAGAGACAGGAATACACTGAGTGTCTATAGGTGGCTTCAGAAGAGTCATGAGAGATGTCCCAGGGGGAGGAAAGTATCATAGGCCACAAGTGGAGGTTACTTTTGTGACTGGCTCTTCCTCAGAGGTGGGCTTCCTGGGAACGGATCTCAGCTGGGTTTTCAAAGGAAATTCTTATAACGTGTCCTTTTCAGGATGATTCCCTGACTGTATCTTTATGTGGCACTAGAGTTGAGATCCTTTTTGAATCATCATCCCTCAGCCAAGAAAATGTGCTGTGGGATATCTTCCCCATACTGGATTCCTGGAAAATGGCTTTTCTCTTTGAAACGGTGTTGGAAATACAATTCCTTCACTGGCCTTGAATTCAGGCAGATCATTTCCAAGATAAGTATTTTTTATTGAACTGTTTTCATTTCCCAGTGAGGTCACCCTTCTGCCTCCTTGGGAGGCCTCCCACACAGGGAACATCACACCATCTCGCTCAGCCCTGGAGATCCTATCTGGCCCTGGCATGTGTCCCGAGCCTGAGACGTGGTAAGAGTAGATATGGTTCCTTGTCTCGCCCACCAAGACATGAATCTCCACATTTTGAGAGACAGTTTTGTGGTTTACAGATGGGGGAGAAGTGCTCATGGAACTGAAGGAGCAATCATTTTATCTGAAGATGCTGTTGAAACCTTAAATGCTGGGTTTAAGGCTGTAAAACCTTTGGAGAAGTTTCCATTTTCATCAGTATTTATTACCAATTACCATAATGATTTGCTTCTGGAACATTCTTTGTTTTTTTTAAAAAAGAAAGGTACAGGTAGGAATGAAGGCAAGCAGACGAGCAGAAAGGGAGGGGAGGAAGAAGCACTTTATTTATTTTATTCAGCTGTTCATTTTGGCTGTTTTCCCAGCCCCAGGTTGAGAACTCGGGTCCTTGGTATGTATGGGGACTATGACTGGCAAACTTAACTGTTAAATCAGTAGGGCATGATCAGCTTCTATAACATTCTGAAGGCCAAGGCAATCATATCTTTCAAAGGAGAGAAAATTCTGAGCATCACAAAAGTCATTGTCCTATGTATGCCCAGATCTAATTTTTTTCATTGTTTATATCATTATCCATACTACACAAAGCAGCCATAAAGCAAAACTGCTAATAGCTGCCTAAAATGACCTCATCACATTGTCTGGGTTTTGACTTAAAAGGTATTTCTGAGCCAGGAAATTATATTTTTCATGATAAATTATCCTCTAAATTGAATCATGTGAGACGTCAGTCATTCACACTTCAGGTTGTCTAATTGTATCACTTGTTTTTTTCCTAACGTCTTTCTGATCAGTCCCTAAGGGAATGGAGATTTTACTGAAAAGGAGAGGGAGCTGCCATGGGACGGACTTTAACTGGGGAATCCTGGGTCATATCTAAGGATTGCTTCAGCCTTGATATTTTTCCTTTGCTCAAAATATTCTCTCCTTAAAAAGTTTACGTTCTGTTACTGGAAATTACCTAAGTGTCCAACATCAGATGAATGGATAACGAAGATGTGGTACATATATACAATGGAATACTACACAGCCCTTAGGAGAGATGAAATTCTGTCATTTGAATCAATGTGGATGGAACTAGAGGGGATTATACTAAGTGAAACTAGTCAAAAAAGAAAATAGATACCAGATGACCTCACTCATAGGTGGAATGTGAACAGACAAAATAAAGGAACAGATCAAACAAAACTAACTCTGGAACATTTGCAACTAAACTGAGGTTATCAAAAGGGAATGGGGTGGGCGGGGGCAAATTGTGGTGGAGCCCACTGGGCAATGGAGAAGAACACTTGGTGATTTGGTGGAGGGCATGGTGTATTGAAATATATCTAACGAACGGAGAACCTATAGGAAAGTATTTTAATATGTAGAATAATTATTACAATAAAAAATGAAAAAAGTTTATGTTCTATATTTCTATATCTGTCAATCTGAAGTATGATATGTGCTATATTAATGCGCAACTGAGAATGATCACCTAGTAGAAAGACCCAATGAAGGTCTCAAAATTCAGCTTAGGTTGTGACAAGAGAAGAGTTCCAAGTGAATGTTCCATATCTGACTCTTAAAGAGATTACAAGCTATTTGTGACTGAATGCAGGGTGAGTTAGAAGATAGAAAAGAAAGTAATACCCATGCACCTGAAGTTTGCACAGGCAATCAAGGTGTGGTCTGCAATTTGTACACTTTTTTGATCAAGTCTGTCTCCTTTCCACGCTACAGCCTTCAGCACTGTCTCATGGGTGAAGTTTTGACCCATTGTGGCATTCCTCATTCATTCATTCATTCGTTTATTCATTCCTAAGCAGTATGCTATCTATGATCTGCAGCTTGCAAACAATAAAGCCAACACACTGACTTTAATAAAAAGGGATGTATTTGAAGATAAACAGGGAGCAGAAAAACAAAGTCACAGTAGTTTGCAGATAGAGCCACTCTTTTCCACCTTTCTCTGCAACCACACCCTTTGTAACTTTTCAGTTCCTCCCATCAAGGCACAGAATCTTGCTCCCCATCTTCTCGAATCTGGGCTGGTTCAGTGCCTTGCTCTTTGAATAGAATGTAGTGGAAATGATGATGTGCCATGTTTAAGCTCAGACTCAGCAAGCCTTGTAGGACTTTGCTGAGCTGCATGTGAGTAAGTTCAAGCTCGATTCTAGAAGATGAGACACCTTGTAGAACAGAGATAATCCCAACTGAGGCCTCCCTGGACCAGCCAGCCTCCTGTTCACCCACAGCTGATAGCAAATAAACTTTGCCAAACTCAAACTGCTGACCTCCAGAATTTTGAGATAAATAAATGGATATTTTCTATAGTAACCCATTGTGGCACACTCAAAGCTCACCCAATCCTTGGAAAGGATAGAATCCAGGAATGAAGGTACTTGTATCTCCCTAGAGATGGTCACCAGCTGACATCATTCCAGTTGCCTTTCATTTCTTCTGAACCCTGCCTCTTTCTGGGTAAAAAAATTTTATTGGTCCATTTTGGGTCAAGTGCCCTCCCATAGGATGGGCAGCCATAAGGAGCAGAGAGGACAATCCTTAAACGAGAGAAGTGGCAACTGCCATTTCCAAGAAAAGGGAAGAGAGAGCCTGGGTAGACAAAGCAAATGTCTGTTGTAACCCATTATTCTCTGTACTTATTCCAGGAGGAGTAAGACCCTCACTTTCAGCAAGGAAGTCTTGGTCTAATGAAGGAGCTTGACAAGAAACTGGTTGCTGCTGTCACAGAGGGGCCGCAGGTGACTTTGAGAACCAGGAGAAGGAATCTAACTCAGACTCACTACCAGGAAAATATTCTTGGAGGAGACTACTTTGGAGCTGAGTTTTGTGAGATAAATAATGAGCTGAGTGCAGAGGCAGGCGTGTCACGGAGAACTGAGGTCCTTCCAGCACTTGGACAAGCATAAGTAAAAACCAAGAGTGTGAATTTTCAGCTGTCACCATGGACCATATTTATACCTTGCTTATATTTGGTGTGATTCAACTTCTTTAAGAAAAAAAAAAAAAAGGAATTTGATTTAAAGAGTCCACCAATTTCAATTGTGTCATCTCCCTCTGTTAGAGAGAGCCATGTATGCGTGCTAAGGCCTCTATAGTTTCTTCTATAATGATGGAGAGCTATTTCAGGTATTTAAGCAAGTGGGGGTGATGGGCAAGCTCAGATGTGTGTTTCAAGTAAATTGTTATTATAGCAAAGAAAAGGAAGATGGCACAGGGCCAAGAAAGGAAGCAGAAGGACCAATCAGGAGGTTATCACTGTTTTCTAGGTTAGAAGTAATGGCTTCAACTAAGGTAAGTGGGATGAGGAAATGGTGGCAATGGGATGAATCTTTCTTTAATATCCTTAAAGGATCTATGAGCACCAGACGCTTCTATCTTTAAGACCATTCTTATTCCTATGGAGCAAATTCATAATGTAAAAGGCCCTTGGATCTGATAACAGATCTTTATGTCAAAATAAGACACACCTACTCTGGAGAAATTGGTGATAAGTTCAAGTTTATTTGATACTGAGACACAAAATCCCTCCTTATTCTTGCTTCGAAAATAAACAGCTTTTTGTGGGCCCTCTCATCTAGCCAGAGAGCCAAGCAGTTTCCACACCCATTTAGAGTCATCATGTGAGACAGAGGATGGTCAAAGGCTAGCTGTGAAGTAGAACCAGATGGGAGAAGACTCTTGCCGGGAACCATCACCCAGATCTCTTGCTTTTTAGTGATCAGAAGATGAATGTTGAGAGAAAGTGCATCTGATACCTTATTCACAACTGGATCAACTGAAATAACAATGCTAGGCGGTGTCTGTCTCCTGAGGGACAACAGGAACAGATGTTAAAAGAGTGTTGCTAGCCTTCTAGGGAGACGATGGAGGAGGCACTCTCTCCTTATTCAACAGGGTTTGGACAGAAAGCAAAGACAAAAGTTGATTTGAGGCTTCCTCCTTTAATATGGTGGAGGAGGCTTGGAGAATAGGTACAGGTATCTCCAGGATGTGTGTGAGTTTGAAGGATAAAGAAAAAAATATGGATGGACAGAGGAGAGAAGTGCATTTTTACTAAGTATTCATTTAGTATTTAAATACAAGGAATATTTTCTTAATACTTAAAAAAACCTTGATATTGGACAACTATCACTCATTTCAAGTAGTATGTTACATGTCTGTTATGAGCATGAAAATTCACAGAATATTATGTGACCCTTTAACTCGGTTGGAAAGCCTAGACATTTGCATGGAAAAATGGTGGTATTAAAACAAGGAATAAAGGATAATGACAACTGGAATCTCTTGGTACTCATGAAGGGAGGAGATGCTTAAAGAACATAGTATGACAACAAAATCCAATTTTAGACTCTTGTTTTTATCTCCAAATGATTCCACTGGGTTGCAGATACTCACTGACATAACTGAAAGAAATTTTTGTACAATATAGGGTTTACGGTTTGGTCTCCTTACTAAGTCCCTTTGCCTGCAGAATGTATGCTTAAAGCATTTTTATCTTACATAAATCTTGAAATTATATTGTCAGTTGTACAATTTTATTTTATTTTGGTTTGATAGATGAATGTATATGTTTATAGCATTGATTTGTTAAATGAAACACTTCAAATTTATCTTTTATAATCCTGCCTTTCCATTTTACAAGTTTTCAAAATTTTTTACTTAAGCTAGGCAGCTCCAGAAAGGGAAGTGACTCTTGCTTTTCATGAAGGACAATAGAATGTTCCTGACTGAGATTTAGAAAATATTATGAGCCAGTTACTTGAAATGTATTTTTTAAAATTTAAAGCATTAAATTAAATACAGCAGAAACAATAGAACAATCAGATGAGAAACAAAGTAAGTTACTTGTTAACACCCAAGGAAAACCCATCACTGGAGACCCCTGTAAAAAGGCAGCCATATTGTTTGGAGCCATGCTGTCAGGAAGTTAACTTTGCCTCAGTCAGTGGGATTGAAGGCATGGAGAAAGGTAAGGAAGACATATTTTTTAAAGGAAAGGTGCAAGCAGGAATGAGGTGAGTAGGTAAGGAGGCAGGAAGAGAGAGGAAGAAGCATTTCTTTTATTTTTTATTTAGTTGTTCAACTCGGTTGTTCCTCCTGGCCACCAGACACAGACCTGGGTCCTTGGGATGTATGTAGGTTTTGCTCAGCTGGAGGTGGCAGACCTAACAGCTACTCCATCAGGGCGTGCCCAGGAAGACACTTTTGAAGGGAACAAAATTGAGAGAAGTCTTTGCAATACTGGACACTGAACTCTGGCAAGGGAGCACCATTCAAAGGTATCAGCCAGAGTAAGGACATCCCAGAACAGAAGTGGGGTGGATCGCTGGGCAATGCCTGCCTTCAGTAGGCTGTCCTTTAGGAAGTCCCCCCAGCCTTGCTTTTAGTCTTTCTTTTTCCCTGGTGAGATGCCCAGGGCTCTTTTAAGCTGTCAGCTCTGCCTTGCTCACACCTAATTCTGAGAGCCTGAGTGTGAGAGCTTTGCCAATCCTGCCGCTCAGGAGGCTGCACTGGTCAGGCTGCACCATTGCTCTGAGCCAGAGAAGAGTTTGGTCTCTCCTTCCCCTGTGATTTTGTTCATCTCTTGACTACTTTGTTGTATTTTCTCTTCTTTCTTTGCTTTTTAAAATAGTTTTATTATTTCTTTTGTTACATTGCTAAATTCACTTTAGGATATTGAAATTGCATCTTGGTCTGTGTGCATTTCACACCACATCCACCACCAGAGTTCCAGTGCACAATTCACAATAGCCAAGACATGGAGACAAACAAAATGGCCATCCATAGAAGACTAAATGAAGAAGCTGTGGTCTATATACTCAGTGAAATTCTATGCAGCTGTTAAAAAACAGAAAATCGTGCCCTTTGCATCAAATTGGATGGAACTGGAGGTGATGATGTCACATCAAATAAGCCAAAAAGAAAAGAGAAGTACAGGAAGGTTTCACCCATCTGTGGAATATAATGAAGCAACACAAAAATGGGAAAATCTCAACAAAATTCATGGGGTGAAAGACTATGGTGACAAGGGGTTAGAAGGAGGAAAAGAGGTTTATAGTATTTTCATTAATTAGGTGCTTTTCTTTCTTAGTTCTGCCAAAGGTCAGGGGAAGTATTTCACCTGGTGAAGACATCTCCTTTGCCTGGTTAAGATATCTCCTTTCATTGAAATGTTCCCAGGAGGGATATCATTTAACGGCAGTGGGATACTGTGTTAAAGCAGGACCTTCAGGAGCTGGACGGATTCATTTTCAGAAGCCCCAGCCCTCCACATGTCAAGCAAACCAGCTGCAATCACATCTCACGGTGACCAGACTCTTATTTTAAGACGTTTTTTAAGGATTTTTATATTGATTTTTAGAAATTATTTGGCGCTGTTTATTTTATGATTGGCTATGGCTTTCCCACAATTACTCGGAAATTTGTGAGGTGAGAAAACTGAAAGTGTACGTTCCATTCATTGGAATGAAATCGTCATGGATTCTAAACTTAACAGTAAATGAAGCTGGCATACTGGTTGACATTTAATTAAACCTTTCTTCATTTTAATTTTTATTGTTTTCTTTTTTGTGGTGTTAGAGCCAGTAATTGTTTTTTCTACCTGGGTTTCATAACTTTTTCTGGACTCCAGAAACGGTCTTAACTCTGGGATCTCATTGCACTAGTGAGGTTCTGACACAACAGTGGTGCTCAGACATCTGACTTCAGGGCCCTTTTATACTCTTAAAATTATTGAGGGCTCCAAAGTACTTTAAAAAATTTCTACATGTGGCTTATGTCTACTAATATGTATATCTATACATACCTACTAATATTTACTTATATGGACTAATACATACATATATTAGTAGATATTAGTAGATATACATATTGTACTAGAATTAAAGCTGAAAAACTTTTAAATCACTTGCTAATTTATTTGAAAATGATGATGAACTGATTGCCTATGACATAATTAACATTTTTGTGATAAATAACTATGTTTTCCAAAAATAACATGAGAAAAGTAGAATTTTTGCAAATCTCTTTAAAATGTGGCTTAGAAGATTGATTCTTATAACTTCTTTTGTATTCGGTATATTGTTTTGCTTTCAGTGTAAGAGAAAAAAATAGCCTCATGGAAATATATAATTGGAAAAGGAAGATGTAGTTTAATAGGTTTTTGTACTACTAAATCAAAATTGACAGCTTTTAAAAACTTGGTTATAATGTGAGATTGGTAACCTTGTCAATGACGTTTTCCTTCCCTGTTCCCTTAAACATCATTTGCTATTTTGTACTTTGTATTTATGTTGTACATAAATATATAAATATTATGTTGTACATAAATAGGTGCAGGATTTCGTAGCATGATTACTGGACATTTACTGAATGTTGGGTCATTGAAGTATGTGTATCTTCCAGAGGTTAATGCATTTCTTTATACAATATCGAACATTAATGCTACCACAGATTGCATTAGCAAAGTCCTTAAATATTGGGAAGATGGTAAGTTCAGGGTGGCAGATACATTTTTTAAAATTCTAAGTATCACTTGTAAGTTTGAATGTGACCATTGGCAAAAGACATTATCAGTTAGTTCCCTTTGCATAACAGGCTCATTAGTTCATTCTTGATTACCTGTCTGCCAGTTATCCATGTCTGCATGACCGTAGTTTTCCATTTGTTTTTTCAAGTACAAGTGGTCCCATGAAAAACACTGTTTAGTTAGCATGCAGCTCAAATGATTGTGCAGGTGACTCATTGGGAGGACCACAGGATTTGGATTATGCAATTCTCCCATTTCCTCCCACAGCATCTTAAAATGGCATGTGATCAAGGGTTGAGATGTAATAAAAAAAAAATCCTGCTTTATCAAAGACATGCTTAAGTGACATGGCACTTTTTTCCTACTGGGAGTGGGTGACATTGAGGAATAAATGACCACTTGTTCACTTTGATGCATTGCCTCGACTAGTGCTACGATGCTGCCAGCTTTTCCCACCTTTTCTTTTACATCATGGGTGCAAATCAAGCACACTGGAAAAGAAACATAATCTCTGAGTGTTATTCTGCATATCATTTTGACCTTGTAGATGTCTGTTGTCAGGGTCCTGGGGACTCAGAGGGGCCAGGAAGCTCACTTTAACACTTGTATACAGTCCTGATCTAAGTACCTAAAATGGTACCAGGCACATATTATATGTTCAATCAATTGTAGTTAAAACCAGGCTTCCTTTTTCTTTCTAAGTATCATTGCTCTCTCTTTAAAAATAGATTTAACAAGATTCTCTTTGTTGGGTAGTTGTAGACATTAAGACGGTAATAGGTATTTACCTATTACCTACAAATAGGTAAGATGTTTTGGAACAAAATAAATGTGTAATAGATACAAACTTTTTAAAGTTATTATTATTGCTAATAAGAAGTCATATAAAAACTTTTCCTGGAGAGCACCTGCAGGATCCCTTGATAGTCCTACCACTTTGCCTGCATGCTTTTCCATTGAGATGTTAGAAAAAGTCCCCCTTTTCTGTCATCTTCTCCCTTCAGCCCAGGCTGCTGCTGCTGCTGGGCATTCTCTCCTGGGAAACTTTGAGAATTCCTACATGTAGAGGGCTGTGGCCCTTTTTTTGCCCCCTCCAGCTCTTGCAATCTTGTCTAGACACTCCGAGGAGGTGGAAGATATAATTACAGCTTGAAATACTTTACATTCACTAGCAACTCAGCATCTCCCGCACGTGTGTGACTCAGTCCTGGAGAAGTCAGCGACATTTGATCACTCGACCAGATAAGCTGGAAGTGAAACCTTAGAGGTCCAGGGTGCTCTTGCTTCTGTCGTATTGCATTCTAGTTGAAACCATTTTCTCCATTGGTTCAGTTCTGTTCAAAGCAACCGACGTGTCTCATGCTCTTCCAGGACGCACGGACACAGCCTGTGTCCATATGGCAGTGGCTGCAGTGCTAGTGATTCTCTGTGGCCGCCCAGACTTATCCCACTTTCCTCTGCCTTGTTCTGCCCTGGTTGGCTGACCTTGACCGACATGTCACCAGGGCCTTTTACCCTCTGGACTGCAGCTGGATTCTGTGTAAGGCAGGAAGGAGGTTGGAGGGCCAGAGGAAAAACAGGTTGGCCGTCCTTTGGTTATAGCTTCTGTTGGGTGACCATTACAGCTGGCTCTAGTGCACATCACCATTTGGTAATGCTGCTCCTCCTTTTGTCCCTTCCAGGGTGCTGACAGCCTCCCTCGGTGGCTAGTCCCTGGCATGTCATTGCCCTCCTGCCTTCTCTTGTCCTGCCTCTGTTAATACCACCTTCAGTATAATCTTTCCAGTGAAACCTTTAGATGTGCCATCTGTTCCCTGGCTGGACACTCACTGACCAGGATAGGATCCTGCCCCTGTGAAACTCATAGTTGGCTTAGAGGAGTTGTCCCAAACATCAGTCTGCTGACATCATCTCACAGCTGCTACATCCCTATATACATTTCTGCTGAGT